>JRUX01001618.1:0-40454 GCA_001407235.2 Kudoa iwatai
ACTTTATTAAAAAATTCACATAATACGTTCATTTTATATAACTAAAAATGTTCATTAGTGCTCATATAATGATTACATTGATTAATGAAGAATTCTATAATATTATCGTTTTATTAAATCTATTACTATTTCTTATAACAATAATGCATTTTTTATATAAGTGAAAAAAATGATTAATTGTGGATAAATTATTTACTATCAATAAAGATAAAACATCATTTATTATCAGTATTCAAAAATTTTTTAAACTACTGAGCTAATATGTTGATAGCACCTATCCTATATGGTGTATATTTATCGCATGACATATTTTATGGTGGCTTTTGAAACTATAAGTAAATTATAAAATTATATTATCAAAAAGAAAACGTGTATTTTATTCCCACCTAGATAGAATGATTTTTTCTAATATTTTATCTATCATTATAGCTAAAAATCAGTTTTTAACATATATTATGTTGTAAATGCTTTTATTATTTTGAAAGATCATGCTTATATGATTATGAGGATATAGTAGAATAAATTTATGATATAAACGATGGTTAATTTCATTTTCAACCTATTGATAATAATGCAAAAAAGTAATATTTCCATTTTGATTTGTGTTCACTAAAAATAATTTATTAATAAAAATCCCACTTAAATGTATTTTATTATTAATTATATATATGAAATTTAAAAAATAAATAATTTTTCAATTTTTTACAGAGATTACAACAAAAATATAACTATCTTTAATAAAATCTAATCAAGAGAAAAAAAACTACATATACGTACACTACACACTGGATAGCGTATGGATTACAAAAATATAGATCAAACAAATATTATACCTAAATCGAATAATTTTATTTCATATTATTCATCAAAAAAACCTGATAATTGTCAAGTTTAATATAATCTTTATAGATGATATTTCATGAAAATAATGTTTACGATAATTAATCAATAAAAGTTTTTTCTACTCAGCATACTACTTAACATTAATCTCATATTAAGGTGTTTACTCAATTAAAGTTACTTGTGTTTTGTACATCACTATTAATAACAACTTCAGAATTAACAAATACGCGAGCCACCAAGTACCCACCATAATTTGACTACGAATTTTGTCGAAATATTTCCGATTATTCATGATATAATAATATTTAATAAATTTAATCAAATATTCAATATATAATGTAGTTTTTTATTTATAAATTATATTTTTTTTTATCAATCTTGAGTATTATTGTCTTTAGTTAAAAATTTTAGGTTCAATTTCTGAATAGAAGAAATGAATCCGATTAATAACGGTTACTATCGAATTGATTAGTGTATTGCATGGGGTGTAGAGTACCGCATATGCTCCCTCTCATAGTTAACAATCTACATACATTATTTTTTGCTTATTTCTAATCATATTCATTGATATTATGATTTATAACCCAGATGTTGAGTTTTCATGGATAATTCTCACATGAATAATTATTCTGGGGATAATAAACAATCAACATTTATAACTATACGCTTATATTTCTGTATAGTTGTAATGATGTTGATACAATGAATGGATGAGTTTATTTAAACAATATAGCGAAACACAAGTGTAAATTGTATGTGTGCGCATGCGCACAGGATAAAACTACATTAATCTACCATAAAAATCTATAATCTACTTCAGTATAAACATAACTATAATTTTGGCTATAAATTTTCCAATAAATAATTCAATTTATAATAAATCAAATGGGACAAAATTTAAGTACTGCCTTAACAATGGAAGATATTGATGAAATATCAGAAGATACCGGCTGTATGTTGTTTAAATTATCATGAACATTTAAAAATAATATAATACTAATAAAGTTACTCCATCTGAAATAAGAAAATTATTTGCTCGATTCTGTCGTATGGATAAATCACATCATGGATATTTAACGTATCTAATATGGTTTGTATATTTTAGAATATATTTATATCTCTGTTTTTATGAAGACGCGATGATTTTCTTCGTATTCCAGAACTTGCAGTCAACCCAATGGGAGAAATAATTGTAGATAAATTTTTTGATAGAACAGTACCGTAATTCTATTTATTAATTTTATATACCTTATCGATTATGATTTAAAAAAATAATATATTAATTTAGTGACGACATTAATTTCATATCTGAAGGTGTTAATTTCAAACAATTTGCTCATGTTTTAGCTCATTTCAGATTACCTAGAAAAAAGTTTAAAAGTAATCTTAATACTCGTGAAGGAAAGATTAAGTGTAAATAGAAATACTAATAGAATTGATTTTATTTTAAAGTTAATCTTTTAGTTTTATTTGAAATATTTGATAGAGATAATAATGGCGTTATTAGTATCCATGATATTGAAGATATACTTACACATTTAACTGGAAAACATCTAAACGAAGATGAAATTAATCTTGTTGCACAATCTATTATGAGTGATGCTGACAAGGATAATGATGCACTTATTTCATACGATGAATTCCTTGATGTCATGTCTAAACACAATATTGAAGTTCTCATGTCTATTCGATTTAGCAGTTTATAGATATAAAGATTATGGTTTAACAATCGTATTTTTATCATTTGTTTATTCTCACATAATCACTGTCACTAAACAAATAACATCACATTCAATTTTTTTAAAAAATAATATGTTTGATATATTTCAAATCTATATTATTTATTATACGCACAATATACTTACAATACACAATGAAAATATATTAATATGTGTAATAAAAGTATTTTAAAATGTTTTCAATCATAAATTTTTTATTTAATCATAGCTACTATAAAGTATAACTGATTGTTTTAAAATATAAATTTTATGGTGTAATACATCAGCTTGTCTGATAAGCTGATTGTTTTTCTATCCAACCTATCTGCTTCATATTTATGGATTTTATTTATTAATATTTAAAATATTATCAGCTGCAATATTTTAAAATTAGTTTTGTAACATGCGACAATTCTAATAATTTGATTAAACTACTTATTCAATACAAATTTATATATTCACTATCTTAATAACAACTATAATGTATCCTTTCGTAGTTTATATGTATTTTATATCATTTCTTTTATGATCATTCATGTTTTAGTTAAAAAAACATTCAAATTAGTAAATTTTTATATTATATAGTTTTTTTATGTATTATCTTCCACATGTTTAGTGTTATACGATAGATAGTAATGATTTTAGTTATACAAAAATTAATGTGTTTGGTTAATTACAATTACCATAGCAACTAGGGGCTGATTACCTAAAACGTATAAATTTATAAATTTCATGTTTAAAAATGCCCAATATATGTTCACATGTAGAACATATTATAAGAATATATCGCATTATGCAACAAAATATGGATACAATATTAATTAGTTATTGTCTATAAACGATGATATTTGACAATTACCGAACATTTAAAAATGTAATCCAACACTGACTCTAGAATGAATATGCACCAAATATTCAATTTTAAATATTATATTCTCTTTATTTAAAGCTATAAATTTATAATTACATTTTAATTTTGTGATAGTTTCTACTATTACTTAAGTATTGACAAAAATAATACAATCATTAGTTTGGTTACAAAGATAGAAAATAGAATTGAAAAAGATAAAGGTAAATTTTAAAATCTTTATAAAAAAATTAATTTAATACCAACTAGATTGTCACACATTGGTATACTCAAGTATATATAAAAATTAATTATGTATGCATGATACTCTGAATTCTTATAATTTTTTCATTCGATAAAAAGATTTAAATATTATTTTTAGATCTCGAATTATTTAAAAATGATTTTTACTTTAAAAATTAATTTATTTAAAAGAATTATTTACAAATGAAATTCATTATTCAATTTTCTAAACAATAATCCATAAAAAAAATATCACAATTCCATTATCCATTATTATTAGATAGTTAGGTTACATTATACATATTTATTTGTTTTAGATTCTTTATTATAAATACATTAATTTTTTAATAAAAATAAGCACAGTTTAAACCTTTGCGCATGCGTTTTAAAGTAAGTTAATGAAAAAAAAATAAATAGTGGTTATTAGACGTATTAAATGATAAATCAGTTACATATTTCAATTCATTATTTCAAAAAAACCCTATGTTATTATTATGCTTGTTTGTTTTATGTATTTTTAAATAATGGGTACAAAATTTTAAATGTATAATCGTTGAATCCGATTTTATTCGAAAAATATTGAATGAACGTACTTCGTGTTTTATTACGATTTTGTCACAAAAAAAGTAAATTTATTGAAAAAATATACATATAATATTAATTTTTAAATAGGCATAACAACAGTAAAGACATCAACTCTTTCACCATACAGTAACACGATATCAGCTATCAAAGACATATTTCAAAGAGAAGATATAAGCAAATATGATAGAAATACATTTAATTTTGAATTTGAAAAATATAATGCTAATACATTTGACTATATCATAGTTGGAGGAGGTACATCTGGATCAGTTCTTACATGGAGATTGTTAGACGAAGGAAATAATTGTGTTGCATTGTTTGAAGCTGGCCCATTCCGCCCATCCACATATTCCCAAATTCCAGGTACTATGATGAAAGCTCTTTCTTCATCAAATTGTACTAAAAATTATTATACAACACCACAATATGAACTTTATAAAAGGCATAAATATTAGTTATTTTTTCCAATATTTATATTTATTAATAAAAATAGAGAGCTGCGTATTTGTGGCGGTAGAGGCTTTGGAGGATCTTCAAATATTGACAATATGATATATTTAAGAGGAGATGAAGAAGATTATAATAATTGGGTTAAGCAAGGCGCTAAAGGATGGTCTTATGATGAATGCTTACCTTATTTTAAAAATTCTGAAACATGCAATCACGGTAATTATATTTAATAAATGAAAAAAATACATAAAATAAATTTTATAACTAATTTTGGTAAATAAATTTTATAACTAATCTTGGTAAATTATATTTTATAACTAATCTTGGTAAATTAAATTTTATAACTAATCTTGGTAAATTATATTTTAGGTTCCAATACTACCAGAGGAAAACATGGACCAATCAATTTAGTTAGACAACTAGATGGCTATTGTACTTCTATTTCAGATGCATTTTTAAAATCTGGTACTGAAGCTGGTTATCATCTATGCGATGACTTTAATTCCAAAAAAAGAGAGGGATTTGGTTATTTCGATTTGGCTATTGAAGAAGGCAGAAGAAATTCTACGGCACATGCATATATTCCATTTGATTATATGCTTGACTATTGGAGATCGAAATTGTTTATGAAAACCAATCACACGGTTGATAAGCTGATCATCGATGGTAATAGAGTCATTGGTATAGAATCAAAAGGAAAGAAATATTTTGCCAAAAAAGAGGTAGTAGTTTGTGCTGGACCAATCGAAACACCTGTACTACTAATGAGATCTGGAATTGGTGATGAACATCATCTCAAAAAAAATAATATTGATGTAAAAGTTCATTTACCTGGTGTGGGTAGAAACTTACAAGATCATACACAAATTGCTATCCAACTAAGAACAAGCCATCAAGCATTACATCAAGTTAATAAATCGATTGGAACTACATTGTTATGTTTGTATTATTGGTACGTTCAAGGTGAAGGTCCATTCAGTACTAATCACATGAATACTGGAGCTTTAATTAAATCTGATCCCACATTATCTAGTCCCAATGTCCAATTAACATTAATTCCATATTTAACTCAAAGCTATGACAATCTAACTTATAATTTTAATGCTTTTGAAATTATCGCTTCTAATCTCCACCCTTCTAGTCGTGGAACTATAACCCTCGCCAACAATGGTAATATAGTTATTGTCAATCCTAATTATATGTCAGAAAAGGATGATATGAATTGTATGGTAAAATGTGTTGAAATTCTTAAAAACATTGCATGCCAACCCAGTCTTGCTAAAATAGTTACAGAAAATCTATCAATAAAACATATGTCATCACCCGAGAAATTTATTAGAAAACACTTAGTAAGTTCATATCATTTATGTGGTACTTGTAGGATGGGAGATATTGAGAATGATGAATTTGCTGTTGTGGATAATGAACTTCGAGTTAAAGGTTTAACTAATCTTAGAGTTGCTGGTTCAAGTGCTATTCCTACTATTATTGCTGGTACTTTATCTGCTACATCGGTAATGATGGCTGAAAAAGCAGCTACATCCATCCTACATCTACATCCAGCAACCAAAATTCAGCGATATCGAGATCGTGTCGATGGTGTTATCGTAAATAATTTTGGACAGCGCGTTGTCTACTGATCATTTTTTTCACCATTTTCTTATTTCTCTTTGTTATTCTCTTTTAAGATTGATAATTTTTAATTTCATAATCCACTAATATTTTTATTAGAATCCAGAATAAGATAAATGTGTTAATGAGAAGCCTTATTGGTTGTCTACCATTTTTTCTATTTATTATTGCAAATTCATCCTTACATTATAATACATTTTTTGACACATTGCTAATAAAGTTGTATTAATTAATACTAATTTACACACATAGCCATAGAGATATTATCAAATAAGGTGTGGCAAACACACACTCAAACTACATTTTACTGCGCACGCAGTGAATATTATAATTAAGCGTGTTGTTTGTGAATATGAGAATATAGCTTAAGAAATGACTTTTAATAATTAAGATAAAGTATTTTAATACAAAACTGATAAATTTCTAAGTCTGAAAAATACATATATTTTTATTATTGAATTAAAATAGCGTGGTTTATTTTTAATATATTATTAGTTGATACACATTTTGTTTTTATTAAATATGACAAAATATCTATTTTAAATTGAAATTTTAATATAAATATCATATAATTAAGAATAGAATACAACTAAAAGAATAATGCTTTCCACCGGTTGAACGAATTTTTACGTATTCCACCGAACATTTATAGTTGTAGCGGTATAATCGATCTTATAATTTTCTTTTGCTACATTTTACTGTTTTAATGCTATGGATAGAATAAAAGATTTATTATTGTCATTTAAAGTTGAAAATGGAATTGTTTACAATAAATCCATATATGAATGTGAAAAATTTAAATGTATAGAAGGATGGTATAATATTGTTAGTCAAAAAAATGTTATTATTAATAAATATTTAATGGATAATCTTAATATATTAATAAATATGTTTACTCCAAGTAAAGAAATAGAAAGCTACAATATAAATGTTATATATGATTTTGGTGCGGTAGTATTGAGATATTGTACATTGATATTGGAAATTTTGTGTGAAATTAGTATAAACAGTTCAGTAGATGAAGATTTGAATCAACAAATTTTTCATAAATGTCTTACAATTTATAATGTTATAACAAAACAATTACTTACAATGTCTGAAAGTGATACTTTTATATCGTACATAAACAATATGGATGATAAAAGTTATGGAAAAGCCTTGTTAGATTTTTCAACTGTGATTAAATTGTATGATATTAGTGTTTTAAAAAGTTTTTGGCTATCTACTAAAAGAATGATTCCTAAACTTTCAAATAATTTACTAATACATAATTTATGTAGCAGTTTGCTGGAAAGTGTGAATTGTAAATTAACATTATATATTATGTGTAATAGTGAAGAAAACAGCCATAAAAACATAGATTCCAATATATTTAATGACTCTTTAATAATTTTATATAAAGTAGTGGTTTTCTTTTTAAAGTTTCATTCAATGTCTTTAATTAACTTGATGAATGGTTCAATTCCTTTAAAAGATGAAACATGCACATGGTATATAAAAATTCCATTGAATCAATTAGTTTTAGATATTTTATTTGGAAATTTAATGCTAATTACTAAAGTTAATGAAAAATCCATTGTATACAATATAAATTCAGTTGTTATGGGGCCTCTATTTAATTTAGCTATTGAAATAGACAAAAACTTTACTTCTAATTTAATAGAAACTATATCCAATAAAACTATGGTTCTTGAAGTTGATAACTTATATTATATTATTGATGTAATGACAAGTACTCTTCTTCAATTTCAATCAATTCTCTATAAACAGATATTGACAGTTGATTCATTTGAAAATCTTATAAATTTTATTATAAAAGTTAGTTGTTGTGATTTTTTAAAATGTAAAGAGTTGAACATTAAAATAAAAAATCTTATCCTTATTCTACTTGGTAGTTGTCACATTGAAGAATTTAACAAAATACTAATCTTTTTTTATTACTGTATGTTTGATAATGATATATGCAATTTGACTAGATTAAACTATTCTACTTCTATTGTCCAAGAAACATTGTATGACGTGGTGTGTTCATTATTTTGTAATCTTATTGATAGTGCTACTACTATCGATCATTTGATTATGCTTTTTTCTATTTATCTAAAGTTGGAATGTAATGGGAATATTTATTTTGGATATTGTAGTAAACTTGAATTGCTATTTTATAGGATATTTTTAAAATCTTGCAAGCTCTTGGCTTTGTTTTGTGCACGGATTCAGCGAACAGAATCAAAATTTATGTTATTTCAACTATTAAGACATCTTTTTGAGAATAAACCTAATTGTTTTGTTCATGCTAGCATTATTGATCCTCTTATGAATATTTACTCTATGTATTCATTTAAAAATATTTTAATAAGTGAGCAGTATATTGATGGAATTCTTTGTTTTACTCAGATGCTACTTGACAATAATCAACCCTTTGATTATAGTCAAATTCCTTTTGAAAAATTGTTAATTCAAACTAGTGACAAAATTTTATCACACAACAACTCAACTATTATTATTATATACAAATTATGGCAAATAGTACACTTATGTACATATGGATTGTGTCGTAATGGGTTCTTAACAACTGGTACCATATCTATATTAAAAAAACTAGTGGCACAATACACCACATCAGAAACATCATTTACAAAGTAATTTATATAAGAAAAATATATTATTTTTTCAAAGTGTAGTATTTTTAGAGTTTTTATCTAAAAATAATATACTATATAGTAATTAATATCAGTATTAAAAATGCTTATTAAAAAATGATGTTATATACATTTTAAATTGTCATTAATTTTTTAGTTTTGTTGGAATTCTGGTGACAGTGTTAGTAAGCTCTAGTGATGCAAATATCTCCTCAAACATTTATACAGTTGATCATTTTTCTGCACTTTCAACTCAACTTGAAAATGTAATAAGTTCGAAAAATGGATTAAAGTTACTATTTTTATTAATACAACTTCATAAAGCTTTGAGTTTTTGTATAAACTTTGAGTTTGCACGTAGAATATTGCAGAATAAACAAACCCTTCTCATATTGCTAAAACACAAAATTAATAAGCTATTTCCTTCAGCAGGTTTTTACGCTATTTAATTTATTTATAAATCTTATAACTTAATAGATGATACAATTGAAAATAGTAAAAATATGAATGTATATCTGGATATGGAAATTAAAATGTATAAAATGTTTTCAACAGTTAACATTGAAAAAATATCATTAAAAGATTTTTTGGCTCAATCCAATTCTAATAAGAGTAAAGAATACCATTCAAACCTACTTTCTAATAATGATAGCAATAGTAAAATGTTTTTATCCATATGTGATGATATTATTTCTAAATTGACTAAACTAAAGATTAATCCTCAATTTTTAAACTCACCTCAATTAATTCATATTGTTGATATTATGGAAAAGCTTCAAAAAATGCTTAATTATTATTATTAATATATATATATATAGTATGTTTTTTTTTTGTACAGTGCCTGTTTTTTTGAAAGCAATATATTTAAAATGTTATTCATCATTAACAAACAATAGATACAACCTATCAGTAATGATACATAACTCTTAGTAATTGATTATAAACAAATTGGATAACATGAATAAAATCAATCCAAATAATAATGACATTAATATTATTTTCAAGATAAAAATAAAACCTAAAAGTATTATATTATTAGTACAAAAAAAGACATCATAAACATATTATTTAAACAGAAAAACTATTCTTAACACAAAAATCAAATTTTATATTAGAGCACATTAACATACACGAATCTGTGAGTGTGTGTTGTTTTTTAAAGATCTTTTTCCGGTGTAAATGAAGTAGTTGTAGCCATTGGTACAGTAGTAGTAGAACTGGATTGATGAATCATAGATTCAGTGTTTTCCATTTTAGGTAACAAATTTATATGTTCGTTACGATGATTATTAAACTTTTGATTTGTATTGTCAGCACGGTTGTTCATATCTATAAATATACATGTAATAATAAGTAATTAGTTTATGTAAATAATCTACTTGTAGCATTAAATTGGTTATGGTTAGAAATATTTTGTGTTGGTCCATTAGAATGAGCATGTTTATCATTATTCATAATAAATGAAGGTGAAGGAATTGGACGAAATGATTTTTGAGGTATCCACATTGCATTATCAGAAGGAATATTCATATTATCTGCTATGAAAATAAAAGACATTATACACATACAAATTTTAATAATATATTACCATGTTGTGGTACATTTTGATTGTTAAGAATGGGTGACTTTATCTGTTGTTGCGTTGGAAGATTTGTATATTGTGGTATAGTGTTAGTTGACGGCATGGGTTGTTGTTGAATTTGCTGAGGTATATGATTTGGAGTTGGTGGATGATGCATATTGGTATTATTTTTGGAATTTACTTGATATACATTATTCATATTATTAGTTGGATAGTTTGAATAATTTTGGACCATTGGCATATTATTAGAATGTGGTCTAATATTAGAAGATGTAGTTGATGTTTGATGCTGAAGAGTAGCAGCTACTGGTGGTATATTATTAGGTAGAAAATTACGATAAATGTGAGGTTGTTGAGTAATATGTGATGATAATTGGGTTAAACTAGCTCTATATATATGAGGACCAGGTTGATTAAATAAATGAGCTGGAGGAACATTGCAACGATTGATTGGATTATTGTTAAATATTTGTTTTTGTTGTGGGATAAAATTAGAAATAATATCATGAGTGAAAATATTATGAGGAAAATTTAATGTTTTATGATGTTCCACAATATTTCGAAAATGTCCATCCAAAACAAGACGACAAGATACATTAGCCAATGCAGTAGAGAATGTATATGTATAACCATCGTATGGTGATGATTTATAGTAAATATTAGGACGATCAATGTTAGAGTATTGTCTTGTTGATAGAAATGTTTCATTTACAACAGATGAAGCAGATGTCTTAGGTGGTCTACCACGACGTCCTTTAACACGCGGTAATTTCCCTATATAACAATTAGAATGAAATATATCATAATTTTAAATATTTACGTGGTATATCATTATCATTTGGTGTAAAAGGAGGACTATCAATATCTGCCATATATAATTTTCTTTGTTCACTTTCAATTACACATTTTCTTTTAACACGTCCACTTTCAGTTAAAGAAGCATTTAATGATGATTCTGATCTAGTTGTTGGATGTCGTGGACTAATATTTGCTGTAACATCAGGTGAATTATCACTAGATTTAACTTTGTTTTCTTTTGCTTCAGACACATCAAATTCAGAATGATCATCATTATCATCATTTGTTGATGCTAATTCTGGTGTATTTTCAGGTAATGATTCATTTTTCTAATATAGTTATTAATAAAAGTATGATAAAAATAAAATAAAGTTGATATAATCCGCGCATATCAAAAACAATATATTAACTTTAAGTATACATGCTATAGAATAATAGTATATAATATTGTTATTATTTTATATAATAACAATATTAAAATAGTTAAACAGTAGTACCATTACAAGAAAATAATTCACAACAAACACGATAAACGTACGACTTTCATTAATAAGTATTAGGCTCATATTTGAAAACATCTACTTAAAAGAACAATAGATAACTATAAAATAAAACATAGAAAAATAGATAACAATTTCAATAATATCATATAACGTAGCTTTATTAGAAAAAAAAATATCTATCATATGGAGTAAATAAATGAATACAAAACAATTACAATTATCGTGTTCACCACTCGAGATCTCACCGACGTATAAATCAACACTTTTAGCATTAGATTTTTTCTAAAAATGTTACGATCCATAAAAATAGATTTATTTATAAAAATTAATGATATTAAAATGAAACAACAGTTAAATTTCTATAACCTCGACTTGTCACAATATAATGGAATTAACAGTCGTATTCATAAATCCATACAAATTCACTCATTAAAAAGTTTAAAATAATTCAAAAAATAAAGCATACATATACATAAATAAATAATATACTTACATTTGAAGACATGGTCTCAAAATTTAGCAATCCTTATTAATCGTTGGCTTCCGAAGTTGACTGAATATTACACTAAGCGCACATGCAATTATCATTGGATTTAAAGGATTATAGTTGATAATGTATAATCTCATTTCTACTAATCCTCATTAATCTTATTACACATTAATTATAGTTTATATTGTCATTTTTTATTTTATTATATATATATTAAATAATATTTTTCTATTACAAATTATTACATCAAATATAGGTATATAATTTAAGAAATTGTTATTCTCATCTAATTAGATATCTATATAAATTTTATTTTTATCCTTATATTCAAATTATGATTAAGACATTTTCTATTAATCATTATAATAATCCTATTGTAATCTTTTTGAATCCTCTTTATGTTAACTATAATGTTTAGATTTAGTTTATCCACCTTTATAAGTTGTTTCTAATAGTTTAGGTATTTTTTTTTTTAATATTATTTCATGTTAAATTTTACATATATATGTATAATCATATGTACTTACATTATTATAATTTCATAATATAGTTGTTTGATGAATGTTATTACTATATTTGGTTTTTTAAGATTACGATAAAATATCCTTTACATTTTATATAAAAGAAAGGTTTATATTCTTTTTAATTTGTATCTATTCTTTGTTATCTATAAATGATAGTGTATGTTTTTATTATGTTTAAATTGGTATTCAGATAAAATAATTGATCCTTTATGTGTATGAAAATCTATGAACGTGTATTACTCTACTATTTCATTATCTATTAATTTACTTTTTATATTATCTAATAGATACAAATAATAATCCAAGAAATTTGATTCATAAAAATTATATATAAATATGAATGTACTCAAATATAAAAATTATTTTCTAAATATGTTTCTATTATCAATTTCATTATCTGTTATCTTATAGATTATTAAATAATACATTACTATCCATGTTTATTTTAATCATAACTAAATATCCGAAATTTAACGATACATACATATCTAAATTCATCGGTGTTACTCGACGCTGCTCGTAATTCATCTATCAATTTGTTTTATTGAAAGGTAATAGTAACGTGTCTTACTGTGTTTAAAAGTTTATTTGGTTTGTAATTGTTTTTAAAATTATAATTTCATTAAAAAATCTCCAAATATTATCGTTTAATTATTAATTTCTTTTATTTTGCTATAACTATTGTGTTTTAATTGTTAAACAATTAATTAATTAATTAATTTTTACTGACATTCTTATGCGCATGTCACTTTATTAACATTTTTAGATTTATTTGATAATTAAATTGTTCATAAAAATATTATACTCTAGGATATGGAGCTAAAAACAAACTATATATAAATCGTTACCAAATTAGAATCAATAAACTATAATATATTCACGTCTAAGATAGTGTACATCCTTTTAAATTATAAAAGATATGTATCGTGTAGTAGATGACTGACTGGATAATGCTTCAAGTCATACTATAATGTCATTTATATTTAACATGGCAAATTTTCTATAAAATAGACATTATAAATTAAAAATGATTTTTCATTGTGTAATTATTAATTATTATGGTCTACATGTTGTAAAAAGATAATTTTTACTTTAAAATGGATAGTTACAGGAAAAAATTAGCTGTAATTGATAACTAGTAAGAAAAAAGTTAGTGACTCTGAAATTAGCTAAATAGTTACAATTATAGGGATATCTACCATTTTTAATCTTTTTATATTAAGAAATATTGTTGTTATATACCACCAATCTCCTAAAAAGTAGAAAAGAAATAGTATCTATTAATTTTTGTTAATTATAATTCAATAAACTTTAAAATGTAACACCGAAAATATCTAATTTATCTGAAATTTTATGATAGAAATATATTTTCAATTATACAAGGTACGGAAGTAGCTATTTTCATGATTGAAACAAAAATTATCGATCATAGAAGACTGGGACTAGTTAATGTGATCAACACATGCGCTAATATAATTTCTATCGTTGAGTTGCTTATTGTAACTTGAAGTTGAATATGAGTGCTATAGAAGTTGAAGTATGCCTTAAATTAATTGATATGAGACTTGGAAACATTCATAGAGACATAGCTTCTAAAGTTAGTGAACATTATTGTGGTATGACATTAGAACAACTAATAACATCATACAATTCGAAATATTCTAGTGAAAAAGTTAATTTTTAATTAAAAAAATTATAATATTTAATATAATGATTTAGGTAAAAGAAGTTCTTGTAACACTATTACAATATAACTATGTTAGTTACACTCCAATGGTACAAAATCAAAAATCTACCAATAAAATCACATACAAACTTGCTGTTGAATTTATATTATCAGAGTTGTGGCATGCACAATATTGCCATTATGTTGGAATTAAATATGGTCATGTAGCAAAAATAATTGTTTTACATCTCCTTACCTTTGGTGTCATTGTAATAGAACAATTGTTTAACCATTTAATTGATAAAGCTAATGGTAATCTTTAATTTAAATGTATTTTATAAACAGATTAAAAAACATTATTATATTATGTGTATATTAAAATCAAATATTTTTAGATTAACAGCCATGTTTGATATTTTGTGTTTAATACATGATTTATTTAAATATATTAATTAGAGTAGATAGTACAACATTTTTTAATTTTTATTAATTTCAAGCTAGAAAATATCATGCAACTTAGTTTATTGAAAAGTCTTGTTTTATTAAATATGCTTGTAACTATATAACTTGATGTTTTAAATGTTTGAATAATTTTAGTGCTAAAAATACTGTAATATTTGTTTACCTTATTTTTTTAAATATTCATTTTTTAGTATGAAATGATCCATTTTGATAATTGAATATAGTTTCATTATATAACAGGTTGATTCATTGCTTTATTATTAAAATGTAGTATATTTTTAATATTTAAGCCTAAATAATATACTTTTATAGAATAATTAATGTCATTTATCTTATTAGAATACATGTCTAATTTTATAAAAATTTTATAATGGTAAGATTAATAAATATACCAACTATTGTTTTTTTAACTCATACTTATAAAATCGTGTTTTACTTTTATATTTTTGCTAGTATTTAAAAATGTTAATTATCATGCTTTTTCGTAAAGTTAATGTGGATAATCTTATACACACATTTCGTAATCTTGCCGATGATCGAATTGTCATCTATCATAAAAACTGGTTAAAAGATTCAAAAACAGGACTTGATGTTATTGATATTGATTGTGATGATAACGCTGATCGTTTATGTTTCATTCATACTGATGATACTACATTACAAGGTTAGTTTATTATTGTATATGATTCTCTATTAAATGTAAATTAGAAATGAAAAGGAAATACGAGAAAGAAATTGATGATGTGGCACCTATAATTTCTCGCAAAAGACGAATAAGGTAATTTAAAGCTCTACTAATTGTATACTCATATTTTTATATTTTAGTGACGGATTGAGAATTGATGAAAATGTAAATATTGGAACATTTTTTATACATTTTTGATACAATTAAAGGTTCCATTTACCACAAGACTTGTCTGTGCAAATTACAATGCATTAACATTATTGCTACAAAATGAAGTATATACTTTAACTGATACAATTTTAAATTATATCAATAATAGTTTATCAAAGAATATGCCACTTCTTATTTCGACCATGTAAGTTCTCTAAAATTTCACCATTCTTATTTATTATAAATTGCATTATATTTAGGTTGCTGCCCATATTATTGGATCGATACTTGATTATAATCAAGAAAATAGAGCTCTATATGCTCATGAATCAATACCTGTTTCTTTTTATAATGTATGCTTTATTTACTAATTATTTCATTTTAATATTGTATACATCAAGCATTTTTCATATGAATTATCACATATGCTATAATGCATCAAAAAATCAGTGTTTTATTTATTTTTTATGATAAAATGTTTTTCTATACTATTTCTGTTGTTTTTTTTATTAATATTATCTTTTTACACAAAAAAAAACACTAATTTTAGTAGCTAAATTTATTTATATTAGACATTATCTTATAATAGTAATTACTTTAATTTATTTTTTTATAATAGATACTACGTAATATGAATAAATATAATATATCTGAAGATAATCTTAAATATTACTTGTCAATTTTGAGTAACGATGACTTTAAAAACACAATCATAAAGATTGGTGATAATAGAATGGGAGAATTTTCGGTAAATATTGCATCCATTTTTCAAGAATATCTAAAGAACGCTATGCATACTATTGTATCTCATAAGTATTTAACAGCTTTTTTTATTTTACAAAAAAAATTACTATTTAATAATAAATAAATAAATAAAGATATGGCTCCTCTGCTGCAAGAATATGTAATACTGTTTTGCATTATAAATATTTGGATCCTAAACAAGTTATTTTTATGTGAAATAATTAAACATTAAAAAAAATTTATTTAAGATAAGCCAACTATGCCTTCTTGATGTAAATGAAACACAGTCACTTCTTCAAAGATTATGCAAGGATCAAATCCTTGATGTTACTGTAATTATTAAAGATTTTTAATATTTAAAATATGTTTTTTCACTTATAGCTCATACCTAAAGGAATGGAAACAAGACCTCTAAAGTCTGTCTGTATTATACACTCAAACATAAAGAAAATTGCACATGTTTTGAAAGCAAGTAGTATTGAAGTAAATTTTACTATAAAAAATATTCAATTTTAACCATTCATACTGGTAGTATATTAACAATCTACTTACTTTTCGACATGATCTATTGCATAAAAATAGGTATTATCATAAAATTTTTGTTATATTTTTACTTTTTTTTTAGAATTGTAGTTGAAAAAGGTGATAAATTATATAAACTAGTTGGACAAGTCAATAATATTATGACTGAACAAACTGATACGTCTATATCTGTTGACCAAAATCTCATTGATCAAACAAATATTATGACTGATAATGAAAAAAAAATCTATGATAATATTCAAATCCATCTTAATAAGTATATATCTTTTATTATATTTTAATTAAAAATTATACTTTAGAATTGATATTTCGTTAGCAAAACTTTCACAACAATATTTTCTTATTAAATATTACTTGAAGATTGTACATTCATGCCCTTAGTAATAATAATTTAATACACTCAATTATATGTAATTATCAATTCAAATGTATTTTTAAAGCTATATTAATGGATTAAACTTTTTTTTTATTTCGATTTATAATAATTTACCATTATAAAAATAGCTCTAATTTAGTCCATTCATAGTAAATTTCTTAATATTTTAAATTGCCTTATTTACAATAATACTATGAATTATTTATTTATTTTCTAATTGAAATAGTAATTTTTCAAAGTTTTATATCACATAACTATATAAAATCTTTTACACTTTTATTATTTAACTTTTTATAGTTTGTTACTATATGTAATAGCTAAAAAAACTTGGCATTTTTTTAAATTTACTGTGATAAAATTTAAATACGTGTTTTGGAATGATATTATTAATCATTGTTAGCAGTTATTAACGTATAAATAATAGAGGTTGATTTTTAGAAAAATAAACTTTTAATAAAATTCTCAAAAAACATGATTTTTTTATTAAATTAAAGATGATATCACATAATATTTCTGTATTTAGTTGATATTTTTGAATAAAATTCATAATATCTAAAATTTTAATTTTTTAAATGAACACATTATGCATTATCATTATCAAAGTTTAAATATAATAATAATTTTTGGATATTATTTGAGATTTTTATTCATATTTATCTAATATCTCTATTTGCGCCAGATATTATGGCGACGTTAAAAATTTCATCATATAAAATGAATGAGTTACATGAATATAAATAATTGAATATTTGTATTGCATGTTCGATTAAAGTCGTGATTATGTTACTATATCTTATTATTATTTACACGAGATGACTATACACATTGAGGTTAAAAGTATAAAAAATTTTCAACAAAATCACTCATCAAGTTTGACTATTAAATCTTATTAATGATATAATAAAATTTTGAATAAAAAGTTATATTAATGATTATTGAAATAAATTTATACATATTTACTATAATTCGAGATTAATACTTTACTTATAGTTTCCGAATCTTTTCTATTTGAATATTAATAGTTTATTAAAATTATATATGAATAGCATATTACAGTAATTAACAAGGTTAATACTTAAGATTATAAAGCATTCTAACTAGACTATATCAATATTTAAAAAATTTGAAAAATAAATACTAAGATATATATGCATAAAAATATCGTATTTCTATTGGTGGTTATTATTTCAAATGGACTAGTATATTTAGAATGTACTGTAGCCATTTATTTCTAATATAGTGAACATAATTGCTATTATCATTAATATTTAGCTAATTGTAACATAAAGGATACTTGTGATGAATGTTTAATGACAAAAAACTGTATGTTTTGTAAAGATGAGGTATGTTATTACTTAAAAAAATAATACTATATTAAAGAAATGGAAATGATATTATTAGAACTTTATATCATTTCGATGTGATAAGAGAGAGAGATTAAAACTACTTGGTTGTAATGATATAGAAAGTATTTCAAGTGATATTCAAGTGGTATAATAAGAAAAAAATATCAATTTAATATTTAAGTTAAATTTCTTATTTTTAGAAAGTTACTGATGAGACCATTACAACTCTAAAACAAAAAGCTTTTACAATATCTACTTCTCCGGGTAAAAATTACAGTATATTTAAGTGAATAAATTCATTATTTAGGTAATCCTGTTGAAGTAGAATTAGATGTTATTAAACTATCCAATGTTCAATTAGATTTTTATATATTGTTTGATTTTTCGGAGAGTATGAGTGGAATGACTAACCATATTACTGATATGAGTAAACAACTAAGTAATTTTTATTATATAATTTTAAATAAAATTAAAACTACGCATACAAAAAAGTTAAAGAACTTAAACAGCTAACAAATGATGTAAAAATTGGATTTTCCTCATTTAGACAGAGACGAGTTGAAACATTAAGTAATAGTGAATCAAAGTATATATATATATTAAAATGATTATTTTTTTACAAAAATATTTTTAAATAATTATGATAGTTCTGAAGCTAATTTAAATACTGACTATTTAATGCGTCAATATTTTCCACTCACTGATGATATGGAATATTTTAAAGTAATAATATTAAAAAAAAATTTACACACATTTTTTTGTAGAATATAATTACAAAAATGACTTTTGAAAAGAATGTTGATCCCCAAACTTCACTTTTGGATGCTTTATTTCAAGTTTCTATATGCAAAGATATAGTATAATCATGTTATATGATTCATAAATAGTTTATATAATGTTAAGATTAATTGGAGAACATACTCTAAAAAAATAGTATTTATTGTTACCAATCAACTGCCACATATGACAGGTGAAGAAATGGTAATTTTAAAATTACATCTACTGATAGATTTTATAAATTTTGTGGGAGTGTTAGTACATTTTAAATGGTACTTAAAAAAAATATTAATTCTTATTAACTATTAATGTATCATGGTTGTAAATGTTTAAATTTATTTATCATTTTAATATAATGAATTGATAACTATTTCTTATTATTTTAAAACAGTTAATTTTACATTTTATAAAAATACTAATCACTATTTTATTATCATAAGGTTGTTTTTTATCTATTATGATAAATTAATTAACTAAAAAATAACCATAGATATATTTTGTATGATAAACTATTAGAAAATATTTTAACTTTTTAATAACTTTATATGATTAAATAAATTCATCACTAATTTATAATATCAAAAATATGTATAGCGCATGATTCAAAGTATTCTATAAGCGTACTATTCATATAATGTATTACACAATAATTAATAAAGTAAGAATAATTCTATTAAATTATTTATTATAATTACTATTTTAATGATATTTACATTTTATAATTTAATTTTTTTAAAAAAATTACACTATTATTAACATTATTTCAATAAAAAAAATTTTTGTTATCATATTAAAATTATTTCACTTAATTTTTAAATCATTGTAAAGTAAATGTTTATAATAAGATGGAAAAAATATACAACAAAGTAATTAAAGAGTGTAAACTGGCTTTAAATGCCAAGTCTAATTTTAATGAATGGAATGGTTTTAACATGGCATCACCCTCATTGGGTTTACTTAGAAAAGCACTAATAGAAAATGAAATAATTCCTATTTTTGCTCACTCTAAAGAACATGCTAACTTTTACAAAGTAATTAATTATTTTTCTATTAAATTTAAAAAAAATGATCTAGAAAATATCAGAATATTTAAAAGATACAGGCTCTACAAATATTGAGATAGGAATTACAAAATTGTCTCCACAAAAAAAAACAATGCAATTCTATTCTGATTCCACATCTAAAATAATAACTTATATCAAAGATATATATCATGTAATGTTAAGTAAATAATATTATAGCAATAATATTATAAAGAAACTTGTACGTGATATAACAATCAAAGATACAGGTCCAAACAATATCACTTTATCATATAAAGTTATATGTCCGTATATTTAAGAATAATGAATGTTTCTAAATTAATTTATTTACTCATTATAAAAATAGTGATAAAACTATACCAAAAAATAATGTTTGCAAGAATTTTTCATTTAATGAGCCTATAAAATTTTATGTTACACTTTATCCTAATAATTGTTATGTTGATGAAAGGTAATGTTACTCATTTTTAATATTTTATAATGATATATATTTAAATTCAATATATATTAAGTTTTATTGTAATGCTTCCAGGTTTTAGTACATCTAGCTTTTCTATTAAATCAATTTGTGGTTGTCATTGTGCTAATGCAATTGTATATATGACTATATTATTAATGTTAATATGTATACTAAAATATTAAGGAGCATAATTCATCAAAATGTAATAATAAAGGAACTTACCAATGCGGTTCATGTAAATGTAACAGTGATAGGTGATATTTTTTTATCACTTATAAAATAATACATAAAACTATATGTGATATAGTGAAGGAAATAAATGTCAATGTAGCAAACCAACAAAAGCAATTCAAAATCCATGTATTATGGATGGAACTAATACACTATGTAATAATGAAGGAGATTGTATCTGTGGACAATGTCGATGTGTATATTTTTTCTATTTATCTAAGCATAAAATTATTATTTAAAAAAAGTGCATTAACTTACATGCTTCTTATAAGTTATTTTGGTAGGATTTGTTTACTATTATAGTAATCTAATAACTTTTATTAATTTTATAATAACTTAATTATTATTAAGTGCTTTTGTTTCTCATCATTTATTTAAAATAAATTAAACACCTTACATTAGTAATTATATTAATAGCTTTATAATTGTTTATCATACTTTAACTATTAAATAATTAACTACAATATTAGTTAACCTTATTTAATTAATTAAAAATTTAATAGTAATTCATTATGATAATTGAAAATTTTATATCATAAAATATATCTTTGTTTTATCATATGAACAATTATTTAATTTAATTACTATTAAAATTAGAAATTTTTAAACAATTAAATAGTATTTAATTGTTTAAAATCATTTTATTAGAAGTATTTTTCTACTATAAATCGTGTAGTTTTAAGATATAATTTAAAACAAATTAATTTCATTATTAATATAATATGGTGATTTTTATTAAAAATAATAACTTTAAAATTCTATATTTCTGTAATATGATTAGCTATAATTAAATCTATTGTCCAATTAATAAAATCAATTAGATTATATTATTTAAATGTTACTTTGCTATAATTTGATAGTCAACTGTAAGTATTTGAAATAATTAAGTGCTTTAATACATTAATTTATAGAGATATGGATGAAATATAATTTGATTAGTAGAATAATTTGTATGATTGGACTGTTTATTAAAATTTAACATTTATTATACAAATAAAAAATTTGTTTTATAGCTATTCAACGTATAATTTTAAATATTTACTTGATTGAAGCTATAATTTATATTTAATCAATTATTATGTTTTAAGCACTATATTTGATGTGCAAAATTTGCAAATCTATTAAAAAACGTTATTTTTATAGAGAGATGGTAGATCTGGTACACACTGTGAATGTAATGGTGAAGGATGTCCAGTCTATGAAGGTGAAGTTTGTGGAGGTAATGGAGAATGTGTTTGTGGAGAATGTAGATGCAAAAGAGGATATACTAAGCACAACTGTGGTGTTAAACTATGCGAATATTTTGAAGAACAATGCTTAGATTCTGAATTTGTAAATTTATTTAAAAATATGTGTTAATTAAATATTAATATAAAGAAAATTTGTCACAATCATGGAACATGTCTCTGTGGAAGATGTAGATGTGAAATAGGATATGAAGGTGAATTCTGTGAAATTAATATTGTATATTAATAATTTTATAGAATAAATGTTTTATATTGTATAAAATTAATATTTATTATTCTATATGTAGAAAGAATCTCAAAGTTGTGAAACATATGAGGGTTATGTTCAAAGCCTTTTACTATCATCAATCATAGCAGTCAAACCATGGAGAGTAGACATCATCAAAAGTATTTTTTATAAATTATTTAATACTTTAAATATTGAAGTTATTTATTAATATAACAGTATAGTTATTTTACAATTTAAATAGTGCTTACTCATAAGACCATATAATATACATTATCTCTCATATTTTTATTAAAAATAAGTTAAATACCCATTTAATAAACTACCTAAAAATAAATCATATATATGATAGTTACTATCTATTAGTAGTAGTACATACATGAGTCTAAAATAATATCTATTTATACTAAACCATTTCTATTTTATCATTTTATATTATACACTTTAAATAATAATTATAAACTAAATAAACTCTTATTTTACTATATTTTAATAATAAAATTAATTAACTAATTTTAAAATTCTTTATATATATAAAATAAATACAACATCCATTTTGAAAAAATATCGATGATGATTATTTTCTATTGAACATAAATAAAAGTATAATCGAACATTTTTAGGTGAAATAGCAATAAAGAAAAGTTGTAAAAACTGCATCAATCAAAAAGTATCAAAAAAAACTGGTATCCCCATTTGTTAAACTTATAATTATTTGCTTAATACTAACAATTTATTTAGAATTATTAGGAAATTCTTGTTTTTTAATTGATGATGGTTGCTATATATTCTATTCATTTTCACATATATCTGAAAATCAAGTAAAAATATTTTACAAAGAGTTTAGCATGGAATCAGATTGCAAAACAAAGCTTCTCTATGGTCATGCTATCCTAATTACATTTTTTTCTGTTATTTTAGTTGGAACTGGTTTAATTTTAATATTTAAATTAACACTAATGGCCTATGATAGAATTGAATATAGTAAATTTCTTCTAGAACAAAGTAGAAATAAATGGGAAGAGGTAATATTTCATATGTACAATTCTTGTTCATGTGACATTAATTACACATTTAGTCTAACAATCCACTGTATAAAAGTGCAGAAGTAGTTCTCAATAATCCAGCATTTGAAAAAAATCTCTAAAACTACATCTCTATTTAATACTATAACCATTAACTTAAAAATTACCAATTTTTGATTATTTTGCAATTTTTTACCGCTCAAAAGGCTATAAAAAATATTTTCAATAAAAATAAAATGAATATAATACAACAAATAACGACATTTTATCTGAAATTTCTAGTAGACTACTATCAAAAAAAATGGTATTAATCAGTTAGATCAAAATTGAAATTCCATATAATATATTTTTAAATTTAAACATTTTTAAATCGTTTCCATTCACTTTTTAAAAATTATTTAACTGTTCACTCGTGGTCTCCCTAATGTTGTTAAAAGGATCAGTATGGTTTAACCGCGCAGGCGTGGACGAATAAGGGCGTAGATTATCGGCAACACGAGGTTACAATATAATAATGGTGCAGCCTACAGTTAAAAGAAATGTCATAAAAAAAAGAACAAAGAAATTTATAAGATTTCAATCTGACCAATTTAAAAGAGTTAAAGTAATTTGTATGATTAATATATGTTATATTATTATGCATATACAATAGCCCAATTGGAGAAAACCTAGAGGTATTGACAATAGATGTAGAAGAAAGTTTAGAGGAAATAGACTTTTACCTGGAGTTGGTTATAGAAATGATAAGTCAACAAGATTTATGAATAGAGATGGTTTTAAAAGATGTGTTGTCAATAATTTAAATGTATGTTTAATAACTAGCTATTACTTTATATGAGTATAACATTATTTTTTTTACCTCTTAAAAGCGTTGTAGTTTTCATATTAAAACTACGATCGTCAAAAAGAGGAATAATAATGGAGTTGTTGGGTGTCATAGTGTTGATTAATACTGTGCCAAAATGATTCCAATAGATTTCTTACATTTACCGCCAAATTATAAATCATGTTTTTATAGTGTATAAATTGTTCTTGAATATTTTATATATAGGAACTTGATGCACTTATGATGATTAAAGGACAATATGCAGCAATTATTGGTCATGCTGTTAGTGCTGCAAAGAGAAAAGTTTTAATTGAACGTGCTTTACATCTTGGAATTAAAGTAGTTAATGGAGCTGCAAAATTGAGATCTGAAGAAAAAGAATAACGTTATTGTTATTTTTGAATGATATTGTTTCTTATTAGATCTCTCTATTTTAGGTGTGTTTCATTTTATAGTTGATATTATCAACCTATCTACTACTAGCTTATAAATTGATTTATTTACACTGTTCTATTAACCTTCTTTTTGATATAGAAATATCGTAAATTATGTTTCTACTACTTGAAAGATTAAATATATTACGTTTTACATAGTTGAAATAGTTAGATATAGAATACTGAATATCATTTGATAATTGTCAAACCCATTTATAGGCGATAACACCACAAAAAATTGGATTACTCACGGCTATGACTTACTATTTTAGGATCCATTTATAAATATGATAAAGCTTGTTCTATAAATCATATCAAAATAATTTTTGTAATTCATAACCTAACATAGTACTATCATATTAGTAAATTATTGACATTACAAATATGAAAGAGGACTTTATTTAATAAATGTCATAACCAAAGTGTCCTATTTTCTTGTTATATTATTATGCCTATAAGTGGAGTTTTCTTATGGTATCGTTCATTTTTTCTTCTTGTTTTATCAATAAATAATTTTATATTATACATAAATACACTTGTTTGAGAAAGCAGGATTATAAAATAACCCTTGTTTATTTCTTTCGCGCTAATTTGATAATAAATGTGTAGACTAAGAATCAATTATTTTTAGATATCATGTATTTGCATAGGCCTGCCTTTTAATTCAATCAATTAATTTACTATTTATATTATATTTGAACAAATTTCTTTTTAAATAAAGTATCATTTTTTAAAAGTTAGAGATAAAAATAAAATCAGCTAAAATTTTTTTGATTGTTTTTCTATCCTTTTCTATAAATGACATCTATTTCACATCATTTACGTGATACGAACAAAATTTTGGTCATATTACCTTATTCTCAAGTTAAATGATATCTATCTATTAATATAATATTTCAATTTACATACATTTTTGTGTTATTTATTGATTTAAGCTATGAGTTTCAAGCATGTGTAACTCAAACTAAAAAATTGATTCTTTCTAAATCAAATATTTTTAATATATGGCTATGTGTTTTATAAAATAAATCAATAATTTTTTAATTAATTATATATTTAAAAAATTGTTACATACAGAAAACATATGATTCAAGGTGTCTTTTAAAGATTCACAATTTTATTTAATTAATAACTTTAGCATCATATTTAAAAAAATTATATTAATAACTATTTTTTAATGTAAAATTATGAGATAAAAATTCATAAATTCTAATCATGAGGCATTTTTCTGAAAATACGTTATCAAATAATATCTATGTGGATATCATAAATTAATCTATAAATAGAGTAATACTTTATAATCATTGAATATGGATGTTTTAGTAATAAAACAAACAAAAAGTTTATTAACTGTTAATATATTAATCATTCCCGCTCTTATAATAATGATTTAAAGCAATATAATATTATATAAAATAAATAGAGAAATTACTTTAATAAATACATTGTAATTGTCACAAGTAAAAATTTTTCATTATAATCCATATAATTTATAAATAAACATAGTATTTTTATACAGAATAATCATAAATAAAATCATCAATAATACTATTTAATAGATCATCACTATATTGTACGATAATGGATTCTTTTCAACATTTTTTAATTATTAAAATATCAACTTTGCCATATCCTCTATGGATTTCTATTAAATATATCATATTAAGGTATTGCTAAAATTTTTAATATACTTGATTTATTATAATTAATAACTGTACTACTATTCATATAACGAGCATTATGAAATCTAATTATATAATAGATTTTTAGTGGTAACCATACCTTATTTATATATTTCAATTATATTTTTATCATTTGATACTTTAAAAAAGTTTTTTTGCTTTAAAAATGATGGATTAAGGATTAGATAATCACATGGAGTTAAGTATATTTAAAAACTTTAGTTTACATATAGATTAACATGAACAGTTACTATTGAATATTGACGTTTAATAATATACCTTGTAACTATTTATTTTTTAAAGACTCTACGTTTTTTTTAATAATAATAAAATTTGAATATATATTATAAAATAAATATTATAGACATACCATTACAGGCATTTTCCATATCTGACATTCTATTCCTGGAATCTTGTATTTACTAAACATAGTATTTTATATATAAAATGCCAAAATCCACTTAAATTGTTTTGATTTGATGTTATTTTTTAATTTTTAAGTTTCTATTCATATTTTTTTGACAATTAAAATGAAATAATAAGTTGATTACTCTTTTGGATTTAATATTGTTTCTTGATAATTCAAATGTATGTAGAAAATCATTTTTAGGTTATACAATATCAATATCTTAATTTATGTAAAACTCTAAAATTATAATTACCAAGTATAATATCATTCATTAATCATTCAAATTTTAAAAATCTAAGAAAAATGTTGAATTATGATACTAAAAGTAGTATATGTAGGCTCAATTTTATAAAAAATTGATATTTATAATTCAATTTTAAAATAAAAATACTTTTATTATCTATACGATACTGATCTAGATTTACGAGGAATATCATATTTTATCGCCATCTTTTCTATTCCAATAAATGAATTAAAACTTTATTCATTTTAAACACTTTGATAGCTTTAATAATGGTTTTATTTTGATAAAAATTTTCGTTTTTATCATTTGATATTAAGAATTTAGCTGCTTTTAATACTACTCCTATGACTAGAGAGTTTAATTTATAGTCTAATAAATTCAGTAGCAAAATGATAAACTATGATAATTAATTTATATAATTTTATTCAGTAAAAATAACATATTTACATTTTTTTATTTATATCAATATTATATTCATTAAAATTGTGTAAAACAAATCCAAATCCATTCTTCTTAATCAGTACGAGTTTCATATATTGCTTCAGTATAGGTATCTTTATAAATAAATAATTTTATGTTTTTATGCATTAAAAAAATAATTATACATTTTTACTCTTTAAAGTAGATAATGAATGATAATATTTGAGATAAATAAACTGTAACTTATAGATAACATT
Source organism: Kudoa iwatai (assembly GCA_001407235.2). Classification (NCBI taxonomy): domain Eukaryota; kingdom Metazoa; phylum Cnidaria; class Myxozoa; order Multivalvulida; family Kudoidae; genus Kudoa; species Kudoa iwatai. The sequence continues at coordinate 28,108 of JRUX01001618.1, forward strand.
CATCTTGTGATTATATATACATGAAAGTAGATCTCTTTCTTTATAGATATTAAGATACAACAATTTTTTTCTAAAATTAGATTCTCTATAATTAATAATGTTTAATTCTAATCAATTTGATTCTTCAATTTTAATTTTATTTTACAAAACTAATTTCTAACTATATAAAGGTGTTAGTAATTGTAAATTCAATTTTATTAACAAAATATACAAGTTAAAAAACAACCTGTATACATCTGTAATATATACTCTACTTATTTTATCATATGTAATATTTAAATTATTTTATTGATTCATTTGTAAAAATTAATTTTCTTCAGGTATTGCATTTAGTATAATTATATTTGTCATATTTTCTGCTTTAACCTCAAAATTAATATATACGCTACCATCAATATTCTTCAATCCATATAATATATTTAATATCAAATTGCTGTGCTTTAATTTAATTCCAAAGTTGATTTTACTATAGCTCTTATTTTTAATAAACCATTTAACATTAGCCGTAAACAAAGAGCTTTATACTATCATCAAGATCTAATTCATATTTAAATAGTTTTGCTATAGAGCTAATTATTAATATACTATCACTTTTAATAATTATTGTAATATCTTTATAAAAAAGTAGAAATAAACAATTGAATATTATAAACATCTTGATTTTACAAATCATCCAATTTAATATGATATAAATATATATTAATCTATTATATGTGTAAACTAATTAATTATTTCATTTTATGTATTAAATTTTCAATCATTCCTTTTTAAACAACTACACAAAGATTATAAGATTAAAATGTTATTCATTACATTTCACTAAATAGAATTATCTATTAAATCAACTATATTTATTATCTTATTTTTAATTAATTTAATTAAATAATATTACTTTTAATATTAAACTACTTTTATTTAGTATAATAAAGTGATAAACAATACCTAAAGTTATATTTTATAGTATAACAATTGTATTTACTTTTCCTACGTACAACTATACTATTACCCATTTAATATTCTTTTTTAGATATATATTAAATAAATTGTAAATAATATTAATTTGTAAAATAATTTATTATAAACTTTTAAAATCAATATAAATCAGCCATCTTTTCGCATAATATAGAGGAAATTTATTTTTAAGTGTAAAACAATTATAACAAACCTTATAATAGCTATAATAGTATTAATATTTAATTAAAGATAAAATTCATCTCTATATAGTTATTAGTAAAAATTTAATTATTTATGAATGAATATAAATGCAACCTGCTTATGAAATATTATATTTAGTATCTAGAATTTAATTAATTTTAATAAAACTTAATCAGACATCTATCATTTGAGAATCCAATTTAATTCTTTAAAACCATATATAGCGTATGAATTATATAATAATAGTTTTAAATATTATAAAAAACACTTTATATACTTTATCTCATTTATTATTGCTAATAAAGAATTCATTAATATTTTAAAACTCTTAAATTTCATATTGTTTAAGATAATTAAGGTTAATTATGGAGTTGTTTATAAGTATATTATTTTTATATGAGCTTTTTACTCATTAAATACTTTATCAATATATTTTATCCTATTTAAATTTACATAAACTATGGATTTGCTTTAATTTTCTGATTCATTTATACTCTTAGATTGATTTTATAGCATCTTATTTAGTCTTTTAATTGCAAATTCATTTAATTCTCCTACTAAAAGCTATAATTGTTAGGTGTACTCTTTTAAAGTTAACGTGCTTAAAAAAATTAATGATCATTTTACATAGTGATTTATTTGTTATTGATAATAAATTGTACTTTTTAATAAAAGTTTCTCTTTTAAAATTCTTATAATAAGCATAAATCTTTATTATGTTTTAAAATTTTATTCTACAATAATTTTAAATGTTCTTTTTATAATAATATAGTTAAAGAAAGTGTAGAATTAAACATAAAACAGATACGCATGTTTGTATATTTATTATATTGGTGAATTTCTAACAATATTCAGAAAAAGAACATTAACTTTGCGTTACTTATAACAATTTTCCTAATTTAATCTCAATAAAAATTTTCAAGTATTAAAGAAAATTATTCTTTTAAATAATTTAATCGGATCCAAGTTATATTTATTTTATGAAGTAGAACAAATATATCCAAAAAGTATTGATGAAAAAATAAGAATTATCTTATTTTCGTGTTAAGAAAATTATTATTTTAATATATTATTATAAATTTTTATTTTTTTCATTTATGTTGTATAAAAAACTGAATACTTTGTAACTTCTATAATTAACTGTTAACTATAACTAAAACATTGAATCACTCACTATTCTATAAAAGTGTAATATTGTGTTTAATAAAGAGATTTTTTGCAAGATAAAGAATTTCTTTATCATTTTCACAATATATTATTAGTGGTTAAAACTTAAAAATAATAATAAATATAAAAAAAACTCAAAATCAAGTATTCCATTAATGGACACACTCGATATATCAACCTAATATGATAACCCCTCAATAAAAATCTAAAATCATTTTACAAACTTTCTCTAAAAATTTAATTTTATATATGAGTTAGAGACAAACTTATAATTATTGGCATCAAATATATATATATATACATATAAAGTTAAGAATTTTTTTAAATATTCTTATAAAATTGTATGAATATAACATTGAAAAATACCTCGAGAATAATTAAACTAACGTTATAATTTCAATTTTTTTAACGCCTATTATGCAAAGTTTACACTTTAAAAAGAAATAACTCTATATTTAAAAAGTAATAATCTTAACCAACTAAGGCTGCACAACCGCTCTTTATATACATTGATTATGTTGATCAATTCACATAATTTTACTTGTAACATCAATATGAGCCTTTGTATTTATAAATATTTTTTGAACAAAATATGAACCATTCATTGTAATTTTATCGTCTGGATAAAATAAAAAATCATTAACATATATTTAGCCATTTTATTTTTTCTATGAGTCACGTTATATACTAATAAATAGATTGTATATATCATAAAGCTGAATCTTGGTACATAGTTTAACATTTTTAAGACAATGAAAGGTTGCTAAAAATTAGTTAAATGTAATTGCTTTGAGTTTATTTGTATCGTTTAATAGTTGTAATCTAAACATACACTGCCCTCTCTATTTTATCTAAATAAAAGTCTATAAATTGTATTTAAAGATTAGTTTTTAAAACATGCTCCATATTGTTTTAAATTTCAAGTATAAAATAATTTTAATCATTTTTAACTAAAAAATTAAGGTTGGTTTTTAAAAATGATATAAAACAAGTGATTAAAGGCTTATTAAAATTATTATTTTAAAAGTACTTTAAAAAAAAAGTTTTTTTCTTACAAAGTATATGCTTATACTATTTTATGATACCATTTTCAATTAATTTAATATCACTCAAAAAATCAGTTCCGATATCTATAAAAGGATGTTAAAAATTCCTTATGTATTTTTAAATTAAGTTTATCCTACATTACTATTTACTATTTCTTTAGAAACAATAATTAAAAGTTGAATAAATGTTAGATTATGACTTGATATACATTCTATTCTATAGCATTATTATGAATTTTGTAAAGTTGAGATCAAAACTTAAAATTCCTTATCTTGTAAGAGGGATTAAACTACTAAATAACCGTCTTTTTACAACAATGTGTCCAAGATAATTTTTCTGCTTGAAAAAATAAAAATTAATTTTATTCATAATGATACCAATAACAAATATTTGTTGTATATCTTCTAAGAAATAATGTGCATTTCTTAAAAGACTTTACTATAGACTGCATTTTATATATAAAAAACGTTTCACATAATTATAAATAGCTAAAATGCTAACGTACAAAACAGAGAAAGCTGACCGATCATTTTTTCAAGTTAAAAATTTGCAAATTAGAGCCATTTCTATTGAATTTTTTTGGGCTATCTCACTTTTCTTATGGTGACTTTACGTACCTTCAATCAAGAACTTTTTTCTATATTAGAGTTAACTTAATAGAAGAATTTTAATAAAAATATTAATTTCCTACATGATATTCATTTACAATACCTTTTAAAGATTTAGTTTAATTTAAAATTCTTTAGCTCAAAAATTATTATAAAGTGCATATGTTTTTATTTCAAAAGCGTAGAAGTAACTAAGAAAATATAGCACATGTCTTTTGCAATTATAGCCAAAAAAATTATCAGAAGTAATGCAATCAGGGTTTATATACTACTACTTTTTTTTATAAAACGATTGAATTAGACTTTTTAAATATGGCATAATGAAGCGTTTCCTTAAATTATAGTATTATTATTCATATATGCATCATTAAGGAATTAATTAAAAATTATGTCATATTTATTTGAGTTTAGAATTCTTACCAATTCTAGTTATATTGGTTCGACATTCTTTATATAATCACCTAGTAGTTGACATTGATAGATGAATTTCCACAAAATTAATATCAAGAATCACTTAATGGTGAAATATGATATATTTTGTTTTAGATTTGTTAAGGTTTTTTAACCTAAAATGAATTTATTATAAAATATAATTTAAATATGCTATGGTTTTCTTAAAACGGATTTCTTTACCGAAAATAAGTATTTTTTGTGGTAAAAGTCTAATAATGTTAATATAACTAGTCAGTATTTTTTTAATAAAATGATAAAATCAAACATTCATATAATCAAAGATTCTTTTACCAAGAGATTAAAATGTTTTTTTTAAATTATGTGATAAAGAATAACTATAAGCCTACTTTTTACAGTTAAACCCCGTAGGTAGCTTTAAGATTGCAAAGACTCGGTTATAAATATTTGCTTTACATATCGGTAGGTATCACAATGCAATCTTATAGGACCTTATATTTTATATTAGAGTATAATTTAAAGTATTATTTAGAATCTTCTTTGAATATTTAACTGCTCTACCATAGTCTTGATGTATTAGTTTAAGAGATTATTATACAAAAGTTCTAAACATATGAAATTTAAATTCATAATAATAATGTATCCCTGTACCTTAACATTAATAGCTTATGACTGTATAATATTCACTCCTCCTCTATATGGACCACATTAGAAGCAACTTAACAACATTTTTTAGATTATTTTAGTTACTAAAATAAACCAACCCAACATTTATATCAACAATATAGGAACATCAAATGCAACATATTAATACAAAAACACACTAAGAGCTTTATTTCATTTAACAAGAGTTGGATAATTCTTTATATATAATATATGTTTAGATTTATTTTTGATTGTATTTTATAAATTATAAATTTTAATTTTTTTTATAAATCAATTTAACTACTTTTTAATTTTTATCATATTTTAATCTTTATATGATATTATCTACGCTATTTTTATTTATTACCAATTTAAAAAAAAATGGAGCAGCCTATCATGAAATCGCTATTAACAAATGTAAATAGGTGTTATATATTAATAATTATGTCATACTATCCAACCGTATTACAATAGCATTATTATTATTATTTTGATTCCACACATTATATTTATATTTTATTGATAATTTTTTCTTAAAGATTAAATATCTTAATTTTTTAGAGAAGTTGATGAAGTTTATCAGGAATGCATAGTACAAGCAGTTAAGATATACAAAATTATTTAAAATTATTCCTATTAAAAAAAGGAAGTAGGGATAATTTGGAAAAAATTAGAAGAAATTGATTAAAATATGTATGTATGAGAGACTGATTGTTAGACACATTTTAATACAATAAATGTCTATTTAGTATGATATCTCAAAACACCAATTCTCTTTGTTATAATGTATGTTTGGATTTATTGAAATATATTTAATAAAATTAAGCTAATTGATTATATAGCTATTTATTATAAATTCTTTTTATTTCATTGAAAAATTTTTAAAATTTTGTTGCACAAGTAGCACTATTTATTGTGTCAGCAATATAACGAACGTATTGCTTTAAAACGTGTTATAAAAATCTGTATTTAAATATTTTTTATGCTTGCAAATTTTTTAAAAAAAATAAATTTTTATAAGGTAAATATTTAAACTAGTTCTATAGAATTTTCAATATTTAAGTGTTAATTCCTACAAAATTATCAATTATTTCCCACTCTATATAACGCAATCACTAAGAAAAAAAAAATTTTTTTAAAAATTTCTGAACACAAATTTGTTTGATTAATTTAGTGTTTCTAGCGTAATATTGCCTATATTTTTGAATACTATGGTAAAAAGTAATATTTTGATGATTAATAAATCTACTGTGTATATTAATGATTAATATATACAATCTGTATATAAATAGTTTACTTGAATCTATAATCTCTCTTGGCTTCTTGCAATATAAATTAATAAGGTTTTATTAGGAAAAAATTAATATTAGCGTAAAAGTTTTAATTATAATAAATGCTTGAAGTATATAGAATAAGTTCAGTGAATTTGGTTACATTATGAAGATTTATAGAAAAACTCAATTTTTACTATCGATAATATTAGTCATTATTACATTCACGGTACTTCTATTTTATTCAAAGACAACATATTATCAATATTATTTTTAAAATACATAGTGCAAACATTAGTATGTTATGAGCTAAAATAAAAAATAGATAAATTATATTCTTAAATTTCTAATTTATATTTTAAATTATGAATATTTAGTTGAAATTTTATGTTAGTGATGTTAAATCCATGTTCTATGGATATATTTGTATTAATAGTCGAGAAATCCATTACTGTTATATATAAATCTATAGTATATAATTTTTTTCTTTCTTTAATTTTTAATAAGCTAAATTATACTATACAATGTAGCCAACCGTAGATTTAGATAATTATAATTCCAATTTAACCAAAAAGTCTTTTATCAGTATAATAAAACTATAGATAGATGTAAATCGAATATTAATATAAAATAAAGCTGTCATAAATAATAATTTCTTCCTATATTAGCTATAAAAAAAAGTTCCTTACAATAACTAGTATAACAAGAGCAATGGCATTTGCATACTCCAAATTTGATAGTGCGTTTTAGTGTTTAAAAAATTTTACTAAATATGAAATTTTCTTAAAAAAATTATTCAATTAATGAAGGTGAGCTCATTATTACTCAAGATTAAGAAGTTTAATTAGACTGAGCATTTACCTTAAAATTATCAAAAATACAAAACTAAATACACACCATTTATGTATCTCTCACAAACATAACTGTTTGAACTGACATTTAATATAATAATATTACGTTTATTTTTGGCTATACTATCTTATTCAGTATGATGTATCATCCGTATGTATGTATAATCATTTATTTTTACTTTGAATTTTCTTTTAGCTATTAAAAGGTTTTTAATTATTATACTTAGTTGCATTTATTCTTAAATATTCATACAAAATATTTTTAGAAAAAGTAGCATTTAACTAAAACTTAATATTTTTTATAGATTTTAATAATATTACCTATTTGGTATCACTTAAAGCTACAAAACTGTACATACCATTTATTATTATTATTATTAATTAGTGTGCAATTAAAAACTCTTGGAAATATATTAATTTACTATTAAATATAATAAATTTATCTTATAAGCTTAATTAGTATATTATTTTGCTTATAAAACATTTTTTTAAAAAAACATAAATATTTAAATATTCTTATATAAGTTATGATGAAAAGATTATCTTAAAAATGAAATAATAAATATATATATAATACTTATATAGAAAAATAATAATTGCTTATTTTACTTTCATAAAATTCTATACTTCGCGCTTATATTATTTCATCGCATTGTAAAAAATTTTTGGCTTACACAGAACATAATAATAAAGTTAAGATAACTAATCTAATAAGTCTTTATTAAAAAAATTTTATAATTTTTTATGATATATTTTTTATATTATATTTAATTACATTTAAATTATTTACTTATGAATTGTTCTTAATAAAAAGCTATTAATTAAAAAGTGGATGTGAAGTACATGCATAAGCATATAAAAATGGACATTCCGGTATGAAAATTGTTTATTATTATAAAACACATCTTAAAAATAAATTATACATAGTGTAAGTTAAATTTTTATTATTTTATTTAGATTGTACTATACCGTATCCTTATTGTACATAAAATTTTATAAGTACGGCTTTAAATACAACAATTTAGTTTAATTTAGATAAATAATTCATAATAATTATAATTTAAATAGTTATTAAAGAATTTTTAAGTATTCTTTTTAACTTTATTAGATTTAATATGTATTTTTAACCATTAATAATTTCTGGGTACTTCGAAATTTTAGGATTTCAATAATATTGTTAATATATCTTTTTTCCAATAGATCACCGTTTTGCTGATATAACTGTTCAATCTAATCATATTTTCAAAAATATTTTACAAAATAAACAGTCAAACTTCAATAATCATCTTTCTTGGATTCATATTTTCTGCAATAGCTAATATTAGTTCATGCACAATAGACTTATCGTAATTACATCTATGATATAAGAATAAAAATAATAATTTAAAATTATAGAATAAGAAACCGATCTGAAAATAATTTCAAATTATTTTTGGTGAAATTCCAGAGAGCGTCTGTTAAATAAGGTTCTGAGGAGGCTTCAGAAAACATGCTATATATATTGTTGCATGAGAATGCGACTGATTTCAATGCTATCATTAAATATCTAAAACAATTATACGTGTTTTAAAAAAAAATATCTAATTACTTTAATGCTCTTCTAGTGTTCTTTATTTTTGTCAATGCTCGAAAGTTTATCTTACCGTGTATGAAATTATCATTATACCTTACATCTCTTTCAAGGGATCGAATCTGACTATCATTTCCGTACATAACTATTGCTTTATTTATTAGAGCGAATAATTTTGTATCTATCTTATTAATAGCTTCATAATTATATGTGCCATTATTTTTATAGGATGTGACAACTTTTATGTCAAAATCAGAATAGTATTTAAATAACTTTTGAACAATTGAGCAACGCTCAAATCTAATACTATTATCCAATAATGCATCACGATACATGCTAATTTTATATTTACTTTTTTTCAAAACATATCATAAAATTACTTGGCTTTAAAGTTGTAAGGATCAAATGAGAATATCATTTTATTAATTATGTTGCATTGTTCTGACATAATTTTATCAAACAGTTTCTAAATTTACACCATTAAATAGTGTATGAATAAATAAATACTTTATAATTCTTATGATAGTTATGTTTTATAAGCCATATTTCAATAGTAGTTAAATATTTTATAGATGTTGCTTTAATGAGAGGATTCTTATCATTAATAAAGCCAACCAAAAGTTTAATAATGATGGATACATTATTATTATTATTATGAATTCTTAAGAATATTTATATAATTAGTAAAGAAAATTAATTGAACTTTATAATACTTCAATAAAAGCATTGAACTTGACATGAGTGAAATTTTTTCACTATCATCCATATACTTTAAAAGTCATTTTTATAAATTTATATTATATTATTATAATTTTACAGAATAATTCTGTTTTAAATATTTTAAAAGATTGTTTAATATTATATCACTATATTGTGGAATATAATATTCTTTCCAACAGTTATTAAGTGTTATAAAATCTATTTCACCATTCCCGTCAAAAGTTTCTATATAATGCATGTAGATATGTATTTTTAAAAAATAATACAATCAAAACAATTTATATACTTTTTTTGCTTGAATTCATATCTGTACTACCATTAATAAATGTACCATTTGATAATTTAATGGTATATTGTAGTTTCATTGGCCAAAATTCAGATTCTCTATAAGCAATTATTATTACTATTAATATGATACTATACATATAACCATCACTTTAAATTTATAATATATGGTATTCTAAAGCTATTTTGAATAAAATTGACTGAAAATGTTTTGTTAGCATATTGTTTAAAATTTACTGTCACTATTGGAAGTTGATCATTTTTAATATATGATGTGATCTTGGATCTTATGTAACTACTGTACTTTTTCTTGAAATAATAAATGTATATAAAGGAAAATTTATTTTAAAAGTACCATAATAGGCATATTCCATATTTCTAGTTGTTTATCTGGATATTGATAAATACTATGTAAAGATTCTTTAATAATGCTCCAATAGTCAGTTGAATTGATAAGGTGTAAAAGCATATTTAAAACTGAAAAGTACTATATATATATATATATTTATTTAATTTTAGTAGTTAAGTAATTCAAAGTAATAAAATACTTTCTTAGATATAATATCACCACTAAATGACTCTAATATCTCAAGATGATCATCAAGAAATTGAATAGTGTTCATAGTTTTTAGTATATGTGAGTCATAAATTTGATAAAAATACAGTAAACCAAATATATCATCTTGAAAATAGGGAAAAGTAAACTCATGAATGATATTTTTTGTATAAACCATAAGTAAGGCATTTCTCCATTGAAGATTAGTTGAGATTTCAACATGTTTTTTATTTGTAAAAAAATGCTAAAATGATTTTATATTGTAAAATAAATGGTAAAGTACTGCTTTTTTGAAAATATTATCAAAAATTGAATTTGCTATAATGTCATATACAAATGCTTGTTTTCGTATATCAAAAACATTAGAATTTAGAACGACATCAGAAACGTGGATCCTACTAGTATTTTCATCAGCTGGGTTCGTTTTATATTCTAATACAACAGCAATTCGGATGATATCATTTGCTATATGTTGATTTTCTTCGTGTAATTCTATAAACTTTAATGTACTGAAAGCCGCATTTTTAACATGAAAAGTTGAACTATTATCTAATGAATGAGGTAGATAGATTTCCAACTAAAAAAATATTATTTTCATTAGTAAGATATATAAAATATGCTATTTAATTTTTTTTACTTTCGTTATTTCCTCATCTACTATTTCAGTAATATTAAATGAAAATTCTTTCCTTTTTATGGGGGCTGTAGTTTCATATATCGCTTGAGTGTGGCTAGAACCATATGCTATCTAAATATAATTAAAATATTTATGTATTTATAATTTAAATTTATTACATTTTTTAATGTTAAATTAGATTTTGTGATAAAGTTTATTGGATATATAAGTGTTAATTTGAAAGTGGCTTTCATCATATGACTAGCAAAATGAGGAAATAATTCCTCCACAATCTTTTCAGTAAAAAATGAGTAATTTCGTTTTTTATTGGGTGAATTATCATTAACAACGTAATAATCGTCGTTATATTTTTCACTATTTAATGTAGATTTTATATTTGAAAAATTAATATCTAATCTGTGTGATATAGGGTGTAGCTTTGAATTAAATTTTATAAATAATAGATCTGTATCAGGAAACAGACACATGTCTTCAACATGCAGTGTAGTATTTTTATCATCTAGTCTAAAAACTTGTAATTCTATAATATTAGAACCTTTTGAATGTAATGCTATCACGTCAGTATAATTCTCTTCTTTGACATCAAAAAATATTGATATAAAACCATTAAATTTATACATTTCTTTTGATATGTTAATCATTAAATCATGATGTTTTATTATTACTCCAAAAAAAGCATCTTCAAAACTTTTTTTCATTTTAAACCACTGAACTGATGATTTTGAACATGATTTGATTCCTGTATCACAATCTATTTCTGTTTATATAATTTATAGTTATATACAATGTTACTTTTAGGAAAACAATCATCAGTAGCGATTGGATAATTCAATGAATATTGTAACAATAAGTAGTACAATGTAATGGGCAGCCAAATGTTGTAATACATCTATTTAAATGTAGTTTGTTAATAAAATAATATATTATTTCATATATGGAAACCTTATGCTACAAACTTATGAACAATTTTATGCGATTAAACTATATTTCTATTCAGCTTTTATATAAAGTGAAATAGATAATACGATTATAAGAGTGTATTGTTGTACTTAAAAAAGACTTAAATATTGGACCATTATGATTAATTTACATATCAAATATTAAAAATGATATATATTACTATTTTATTCTGAAAATAATCCAAAATTTTGTAAGTTATTTAATTTTCCATCACTTGATTTGTAGGGTACTACATTTAAGAACAATATAAACAATTTGATTTTTAAAATTAATTCATATATAAAAAGAAATTAAATAGAATCATTTTCTATTAATAATCTATTTTTTATTTTTATTATTATATATGCTTAGTAGTTTAAGCTGATATTTGAAAATTTTGCATTTTTTGTATAATCGTTATTAAAAATTTATTTAATTTTATTCATTTGAGTACTTATAAAATATCAGTTAAATACTAATATAAA
>JRUX01001619.1:0-19266 GCA_001407235.2 Kudoa iwatai
TAAAATTGAAGTGGTATATCGCTATTATTAGCAATATATTCAATAAGTGTAGCATAATATATTTTGTGAATCAACTTTTATATATAAATATATTATCAATATATATATATATATAAAATTACATCAATTGTAGGGATAGTATTGCCTATTTTTTTACGTAATATTGACCAAATTTGTTTAATAGATTGTTTAGGTGAAATATTTATCAATAATTTTTCATAACCATATACCTAATATGTTAAAATATATATGCATATATGATAAAATTTTTTTACCCAAAAACTATCTCCACTATGTTTAGCAAATTTTGTTCGAATCAATTGAGTTACAGCATGTTTCCATGGATAGATATTATTTTCAACAAACAATATACTTTTTATTTCTTTTAGACATTCTTTAAAATCAAACTTATAGTCAATAAGAAATTTTTTATAGTTATCTAAGCTAAAAATTGGTAAATATGAGCATAAATTTTCTTTATTTAATGTCATATTTGATATATTGAATCCTATATAATAACATGGAAATTTTATTTGGACACTTTTTGCAATATATCCATCTACATTTAAATTTATAAAACTCTAATTAGAATAATTAATTGAAATATATTCATTAATATATTGAATATATACAAAATTAGTTTCTAAAAATGGAGCCTTTTTGATAGAATTGTAAATTAATTCATATATCATATGATCACTACCCAAACATGTAAAAAAAGTAGAATAGAGTGTTAATTCTTGATCCATATAGTAATAATTTTTTACATTTGATATTGATAATGAATTATTTATATCAGTTGGATAGATAATAGAAAATGTATTGGTATCAATATATATGAGACCTCTAACATTATTTTTCTATAAATAAATTAATAAAATTCATTAATTATTATTTTTATTATAACAATTTAAATATATATTACTTTTTTCAATAAATAATAATGTGAAATAAAACTATAAAATAAATATTCATGAAAATTCATTGATTTATATGTAATAAAGCTGGTCAAATTAGCATTAAGATTTCGTATCATATTATATTCTGTAATTATTCTATTAAATTTTTATTATACATATATATATATATATCTAAAATAAATGTAATTACGGTAATTTATAAGGATGATTAAATGTTAATAATGTAATATTAAAATCATAGATATGATACTGTTGTTTTAAATAACGTATACATTCATCTTCATAACGAATTCTAGCACTTCTAGTGTGATATCTTGTTTTTTTTATTTTAACACTTATTGATCCATTATATTTATGCATTCCAGAAAATATAATATCATATTTAGTATTATTATCACCATAATAACGTATTCCAATATATTTATATTCATAATAGTTACTCAATTGCAAATACATTATTATATGCTATATTTTAATATATATATATAATTAAATTTCAATAAATTACATATTTTTCTTGTTCTAATATATTTTCAGATGTATATATTGATAAAAAAGTCATGAACAATAACACACAAACCATAACTAGTGATTGATTCCCCAATAGTCCTATTCTAATCTTTATTATTAATTCTTTCTCATAATGAGTATGCACCAATTATATAGAATATCTATTTTATCTTAAAAAAATATAAATAATATTGTTTTTTGAGAAAAATATTATTATTTTCTTCTTAAATATTACGAGAACAAATTTTTAATAGGTAATATGAATTATTTTTTGAAATAAAAACATAAAATATCCACTATAAAGGGATTATATACTAAGCTATATATTAAATATCTATTTTACCATCAATTTATTATATATATACATTATATCATCCATCTATTATTTTATTTATTACTAATATATATACAACATATCTATTTAAATTCCATTTTATCAAGTAATCTTATTAACATTTGGTATTATAACTAGAATAAGTATAAATTTAAAGAGCAATGTATTCTAATAATTATATTTTTAAATAAATATATATTTCTAATAATTAATTATAATATTTTCTATAATTTTAATAAAGCTATTCATTTTTTATACTATATTCTATGAGTATATTTTAATATATAATTATTAAATCAAACAAAACATATAATAAAATATAACAATATTTATGATAATCATGATTATGAATTAAAATAGTTTATAATATAGATATATAACTTGAAATTACTTCTTAATTTTAAAGATTTAAACTATATAATCTATTTTTATGTTAATATAATTTAGGGCTTACTAAAATAATATTTTCAACTTTATTCAATTTATTTATATATGAATATCCACTCATCATTTATTAACAATAATACAATTAAAATATAAATTTTAAAAATTAACATTATTATTTTATAAAAGTTATTTAAATATAGCTAAAATTTTAACTACGATTTGTGACGAAGATTAATATTCGGTTACCATCGTAACATTTAAGCTATGATGGTGAGTGTTATTGACTCTTATGGTTTAAAATTAAATATCATTATATTTAGAAAAATATTATTCGCTATGCAAACACATACAATGTTAATATGATAAAAGTTATTATACTTTTTTTTATATATAAAATTACATATTTAAATATATAGCCTCCATTAAAAATGTTAAGTGTATCTGGATGCTATGCTACTGCATTATATTCTGCAGCTTCTAAAAAAGAAAGCTTATCTATTGTTGAAAAAGATTTAAAAAAATTTCATGTATATTACCCTTATAATTTTATTCTAAAATTTATATATGTCTATAACTATTAGGAATTAACACATTTAGACCCTATTTATCAATCATTTGCAAAAAATCCATTATTTCCAGGAATTAAAAAAAAAGGTTATAAAATTAGAAAAATTGTTGTTATATTAAAGTTATTATTAGATATTTTAATTCAATTGGCTGATAAACATGGATTTTCTACATTAACTAAAAAGTTTTTTGGTATAAAATAAACTAATTATAATTTTTATAAATATTTTAAGAAACTGTGTGTGAAAATAATCGAATGCCTATATTATCTAAAATAATTAGAGATTTTGAAATGATGATGAAAGCGTCAAGAAATGAAATATATTCTACTGTTACTACAGAATCAGTATATTAATATTTATTTTACATTCATTCATATAGTTTTATTTTAAAAGGAATTGGATAAATCTAAAAAAGAATGTATAAAACAATGTCTTACTAAATTGATTGATCCAAACCAAAAACTATTTGTATCATTTATAGTAGTTTTTTATTACATTTTATTTTTAAGTAAATAAAATGTTTATATGATAGGTAGATAAATCTATTATTGGAGGGATGACTATTATGCTTGATGACAAATTTTTAGATCTATCAATTGCTACTAGATTAAAAGATTTACAAAATATTATTTCCATGCCGTAAATTAATTAATAAACTTGTTATGCATTTATTATAATTGAATATATTTTTAATAATAACTTAAACTACATTTATTTGCTATTACTACTAATTAAATAAAGTTAATTATTTTTATCTTATTATAATTTATTAGTTATCTAATATGTAACATATATAATCACAATATTGATATGCTTATACTTGATTTATTAAAAAATGATTATTCTATGTATTATATTCTTTCAACTTAAAATATTTTTGTAATATTCATTATGATAATTATCTTTATAAATTATTTAAACAGTATAATGTCGGTGTATATATTATTATTAAATAAATATCCTTGAAGAAAGTATAAGATTTAATGCATTTTTATGCAAAATTGCCTAATAAAAACACACATGCTTAAAT
The DNA here is from genome assembly GCA_001407235.2 of Kudoa iwatai. Lineage (NCBI taxonomy): Eukaryota > Metazoa > Cnidaria > Myxozoa > Multivalvulida > Kudoidae > Kudoa > Kudoa iwatai. The sequence continues at coordinate 3,751 of JRUX01001619.1, forward strand.
AAACTGTTTGTTTAATGTTCAACATCATATTTACTGTATAATAATAGTTGATTTCTTTATTAATACTACTATTAGAATTCTAATTATTAAAATATTTTCTTATTAAATTTATTAGTAATATGGTAGGGTGTAATAACAATATTATAGCTTATTCTGAATGACACTAGAGTGTAGAAAAAATTACTAACTCATATAAATTAGAATTAAGGATTTTCATCTATAGAAATCAATTTTTGTTTAAATAATTGTTTTATATGACTTGTTCATGATATACTATCAATAATTTTAAAATATATAACGTATTGTTGTTCAATATAAACTTACATAATATTATTTAATCAAAGGTATATTTTGGTGATATCTTCAATTTTTGAATAAGCTAAAAATGAATTGATTTTTAAGAAATCTGAATTTTTTATAATTAAATGTTGTATTATCTTGATTTTTAAGTAAAAAAGGCATCTTTTTCAATCTTTATTTTGTCATTAAAGGCTGCATATACTCTATTTTCATATTAAAATATTTAATTCATAATTTCTTTTGTAAAAATATTCATTTTTTATAGCTTATTGATTTATTACTACAACCACCTAATTAATTATATCTATAAACACTATCTTTTAAGCGTTTTAGTCTATTCCTATAGAAAATATTTAAATTTTTAATAAAGTTTTAAAGTGGTTTGTTTCTACATTAATCAAAAGTATAGTAGTTATTGAAATTTTACTATTTTATTTATATAAAATCTATTAATTAATTATAATTTCTATGAAAAATGTAGCAATTCACTAGTGGAAAATAAAAGAAATGTTAAAAAAACAAACTACTACTACTACTACTAAAAAAGTTGTTGTACCTTGTATAATATATTATGAATATGGTGTAATGTTGATTGCTTCTGTTCCTTCTTTGCGTTTTATCTCTGTCTCTAAAATGGTAATAGAATTTTATGAATTTAGCAACCTTTACAAAATAATAATAACCTTTATATAATAAATTTCTTTATACATTAAATGGTTAAAATGAATTTTTATAAATAAATTCATAATTTCAATATGAAGTACACACATATACAGACAAATTGTACATTCAACGGTTGCGGTAATGTATAAAAGGATTCGCATAATACTATCTCTGTCAGATTTAGCAAAGTCTTAATTACTTTTATATTTCATTAATCCATTACTAGACTTATCAATTCTTCATAAAAGAGGAAATATATGTTATATCCCATTCTATCGTCCTATAGTTTTTTTATTAATATAATTCTGATTAATTTGAGTATTTATTAGAGGTCAAGCATTTTTAATTAAATAATAGATCAAAAAATTTTTAGTAAACGTTTCTAATCTGTTTGTTATTGTCAGTCTATCTCAATTTAAGATAACCTTAAACAACGTATCTCCATTTAAAATCCATGATATTACATATTGTAACTTTATAAATACGTTTATTTAAAATTCTATAACAAAAAAAGTTAATATGAGCAATGAAAAATATTATTTTTCTAGAAATCGATACTAAATGTAATATTTTGACTATTAATGAAAACTATAAACATTTTTACATATAACTCTGCTTGATGGCTTCATTGAGTTTTTACAAAGACAAATTTCTGATTTTGAAAATACAAATTCATTTTTTTAGGGTTTATTAAATAGTATGAAAATCTCAAATTCAAATTGTGGACATTTTCCATACTATAAAATCATATACTAATCCATGAAAAAACAACTACGATGCTACTCCGATCTATTCCGATAAGGTAACGAATTAAACTTATACTGTGAGTTTATCGTATTTCATAACTATAATTTTTAGAATTTTATAAAAAATATACTCTATGGAAATAATATTTATATAAATTAATGTATATTTCTTACAATTATCATTTATTATATTTTAGTAGACTATATTTATATACATCTATTGTTTTAAATGTATTTCGTTTAAAAAAGCTATTATTTTAATAAATTACCATAAAAACATACACACACATTAAAAATAAATACATCAAACACAAGTTTAATGCTACAAATTTAGGACACGTGTACATATTGGCGATAAGTTACGATTTATCATAAAAAAAATTAATATTCAGTTCAGTTGTGGCGTTAGTTATAGTAATTCCTGTAATATTAATTTTAAATCATTCTTAAATATTATTCAGTTAAAAATGGTACTTTTCTGTATGCTAAATCAATTAAACAAGCATGGTAGTTTTACGTTCGGTTGCGCATGACCTATTAAAAAATTTAAAAAGCTGGTTCGAAAGATTATGTTTTTTTAATCTTACACGTATGAAATGATCGTATCCTTAATAAAGCTTCTATTGTTAAAGATTATGAATGTCTCAAATATAGCAATGTATATAGAGCTCTATGAATAGATCCATAATGAAATCATGTCTCTAATGTCTCTATGGAGTATAGATATTAAAGTAAAGGTTGATGGATTCAATATTTGTATTAGAAAAAAACGATAATAGCAAATTAAAGACTGATGAAAGTTAATAGAAGGTAAAATTAACAAATATATAATAAGCAATTAGTTGATGACTCATTTTAGAAATTTAAAAAATTAGTTTTGGTATCATAAATACTATTAGATAATTAGCCATGTAAACTGATAAATAGACAAAGCTCAATCATATCATAAAACATCATTTTATTCTAAATAAAGTGAGATAACATAAAATTGTTAAACAGAAATTTTGATGCTTGTATATAAAATAATGGAATTCCATATTTTTTATGAGTATGGTATATTATTTCAATAATAGTAACGTTATATAAATTTTCTCGAAATAAATATATCTGATTTCCTAATTTTGTTATATGGATTCAGCATTCTAATAATTAATGGTTACAATACCAAGTATAAGCTTATTAATAAACAATTTCTTATTTATTTTAGGTATTTGATGATACCACGGGTCACATGTATATCATAAACATACAAGTAATTTTAATTTACTAGTTTATAAATTGAATATATTTTTTTAATAAGTTAACTAAATGTTGCAATATCATCTCAATTATTAAAAATACTTATTATTATTATTATTAAATATATTATAAAAACATAATTATCTAAAGTTATTTTGGATAGTTAATTAGAAATACTGCTGTTATTTTTTAGTTAATAATAATGATGTGATAGATTAGATATGTCAGTAATTTTTAAAAATTAAATTATAAGAAAATCATTTTGTAATATGATGTATTTCATTTAATGTTGATTTTATTTCTGTTTAAACTATCACAACTCTTTTTCCATAATATAATACTTCAAATAATCTAATAAAACTCCATTATTTGGATTTTACATATAGAAGATTGTAGTGTTTTATAATGTTTATCTATATTCAATCATTCTGTACTTTTTAATCTTATGTGTATTAATCGTAAGATTCATAAAATTATACGATTCTTGTTCGTAACTACGTGATAAACATTAAGCTTATTATAATTTAACAGAATAATTTTATAAATGGTTACTAAAACTTTTAAATAGTTATCATAACATTTTTAATATATTAAATATTTAAAAGTACAATATTAATTATGATGATTAATCATAGTAGATAAAAAATTATATCTTGTTTTATTTATGAGAGGATTAATGAGTTATCCTACATTTACAATTATAGCCATGCTGAATTACTATTGGGTATTGAATTGACCATTCAATGCTAATTTATTTAATAATGAAGATATTAAAACATGTTAAAATACTTACTGTTATTATTATTGTTTTATTTGCAGTTTTTTTCCTAATATATACTTTGAGTTAATATCTGATTAAGTAGTAAAGTAGATCATGTTCTCAATTAATGCAAATCACATTCATTGGATTAGTTTATAACAACAAGATCGATCATCAACAGAAAAGAAGGATTAGTTATTTTCTTTAAACTTAAGTTTGCCGTTTATATTCCTTTAACGTATGATATAAACATGAAACAATACTATAGATACAATTTTATATGAATACATTATGAATTTTAGGTTATGACTAGTCTCGAAATGAATTCACATAATTCTGTTGATATAAAATCTAACACAAACGATAATGGTAATGATGAAAATGGTGTTATTGATAATGTTAAAGTGGAACTACAACGTACTATTGGTTTACTTGGTGGTTCTGGCCTTATTGTTGGATGTATCATTGGTTCTGGAATATTTATTACTCCTGAAACAGTATTATCAAACACTGGTTCAATTGGATTTTTTCTTATAATGTGGGCATTATGTGGTATAATTTCCATACTTGGTGGTTTATGTTTTGCTGAACTTGGTACAACTATTCCTGAAAGTGGAGCAGAATACAATTATATTTTTGAAAGTTTTGGCCCAGTATTAGCATTTTTATTTATATGGACATCAGTTTTTATCATAAAACCAGCAAGTGTTACAATTATTGCCGTTACAAGTGCACTATATATCGGAGAAGCTTTTTTCCCATCATGTAATGTGCCTGAAATTATTGTTAAATTATTGGCTGCTGTTGTTATCAGTAAATTTTTTAAATCATAAGATAATTGGAAATTATTACCTATTGTTGTGTAGTGTCAATCACCTTGCTAAATGTGTTAAGTGTTAAATGGTCTATTCGTGTAAATAACGCTTTGATGTATACTAAATTTATTGCTATTGGTATATTTGTAATAATTGGTTTTATTAACCTACGAAAGCAAGGTCTATTTCATTATTTATTTTTTATTATAATCATATTTAATTAGAAGCTAGAGATTATTTTAAAGATCCTTTTGAAGGTACATTATTAGATGCTGGAAAAATTGGTTACGCCTTTTTTTCTACACTATGGGCATATGATGGATTTAACAATTTGAATTATGCTGCAGAAGAAATGAAGAATCCTGATGTGTAATAATTGAACCTTTTTTTGTTTAAATATCTAATTTTTTCTTAGTAATTTACCACGATCTATAATATTAGGAATGACAACGGTAACCATATGTTACTTTGTTATAAATGTTTGCTACATTGCAGCTGTTGGTCCACAAGGAATTTTAGATTCTCCTTCTATTGGCTTGGTAAACATTTTTTTTCATATTTTACGTTTAATTACTATTTAGACTATTGGGTATCAATTTTTGGGGAAATTTAGTTTTGTTGTACCAATTCTTGTTGCTTGTTGTACCTTTGGATCAGCAGTCTCAACTATTTTTGGTAATGGAAGGTAATTATTCCTTTTATATTATCATTAAACGAGATGTATTGTTCATATAGATTGTTGTATGTTGCAGCACGTAATGGACATTTACCAGTAATTCTTTCATCTATTCAAAGAAGTTTACACACACCTATTCCATCTTTAGTATTTACTGTATGTGTCTATTTTGTATTTATCTTTCATATTATTATTATATTTTAATAGGCAATAATATCACTTATTATGCTTATACCAAGTGTTAATCAACTTGATGAGATGATAAATTTATTTTGTTTTTCAACATGGTTCTTCTTTTTGTTGTGTTTCTCTGGATTAATCTATTTACGCTTCAAAAAACCTGAACTTCGTCGTCCATTTAAAGTTATAAATACATATCCATTCTATATACTATATATATATATATATGTATATATTATATAGATATGGATTGTAATCCCCATCTTTATGTGTTTTGTTGCTATAACACTTATCATTATGCCAATATTTAAAGAAAAGACTAGATTTTTGATTGCTCTTGGTGTTGTACTGCTTGGATTGCCTTTCTATGTTCTATTTATAATGTTTAAACATAAGCTACCTGAAAAGCTTTTTAATATATTTGGTATATTTGTAGGTATATTTCTTCAATTTAATAATCATTTTCTTATAGATAATGGCTGCAATTTTATCATGGAAGTATATGATTTGCAGGTTGCTGAAAAAGAAGAAGATTTAAGTTAAAACTATTTATTGTACAGATTAAATGTTTCAAACATGTAATTAAATCATATTTATGTATTGTCTTTAAAAAGTAAAATATATATTTATTTATCATGATATTTTTTAAGGTACAATAATCATATATATTATTTGGTTGCAAGCTTATATAGTAGTTATTTAATATTTATTATTATAAAACATAATTAGTATGTGTATTTCTTAAAAATGATCATATAATGTTTAAAATTTTTGCATAGTTGTATTTTAGAGCGATTCATCTCAACAGTTCATTTTTTATATCGTTTTGATTGTAATAATAATAAATTAAATAAATATATATATCATTCCTTTTTATATTAATTTACTTATTTTAACATTAAATTTGTTCTTTTTTGTAAAAATGTTTCATAATTAATAAATATTTAATATTGTTGGATGTTTTGTATTATAATTAGCTATTTATTATATCCTAGATGTTGTAATGATTGGCATTAGAATCGTTTATAATTATACTAATAAGTTTATATTGTTTATCTTTTAAAAATATGAGGAATAAATTATTGTCAGAAAATCTTCATTCTAATGAATAATAGATCAATTTTATTTAATTTTTTTAGGATAATTATTAATTATTTTATATTAATTAATATAAGTGATTGATTGTGTATGCCATATAAAATAACATTTTGTCTTCTTTTCTATTAAATAAATCAAGAATCTACTTATATATTAGCTAAACTGTTATTTTAAATGTAATAAATAGTAATTTATCGAACAATGGTTTACTCTTTCAAATTCGCTACAAGTTTTATACATTTTTTGTCATCTATCGAAATGATCACGTCAGGTTCGGTCCATTTAAGGTATATATGATAAAATTTTGTAAATGTGGTTTTATTAATTTTTTATCTATGAATAGGAGTAATTTATTATTACTACTAGGTCTTTATTGCTAATTTAACCATTAATTACACTTGATTCCATTTATTAGTGGATAAATTATGATTCATGAAAAAATAACGCTAATTTTACTTACTTTACAGAGTAGGTAACGACTTTGAGCACAATATTTTATGAATAAATTATCATATATTGATTTTTTTGCCATTTTTTAGTACTAAGTGTTATATATTTGGATATACCTTGAATTAACAAATAGTCTCATTATTTCCTTTTGATAAATACAAGTTCAATAACAATATTAACAATGTAATAATTAATCATTATAAATAGTGTTAATATTATTTTTTAAAAGTTTTTTTAGTGTATATTAGTCGACCTTTGTGCTATTAAGATTTTTGATAGTACTAGAATTGATTTATTTTTCAGAAATATACTGCCATGTTTTATATAGTAGTGATTAGTCTATAAAAATTTCTAAAATCCTATAGTATTTGCTATATAAACATTTGTTTTTTTAGAATGGTTAAAATATAATACTATTTACATATTTTAGTATTAACATGATAGAAATTTACTTTTGTTTTCAATTAAAATAATCATTGATATTGGCTATATCATGAAAGAATATTCACAATGTTTCACGTTGAATAAATACTATTTTATGCCCCCAAATAATTTAAATTTTTTTAAAAATTCAATATTTTATTCTACAAACTAGTAAATACTTTAAATTAATGGTTTGTTTATGAAAATCTATTAAATATCGTATTAAACATTTAAAAATAAGATAGTTAACTATTATTTTTTTTATAAAATGGAATAGTTTAAAGGCTAATTATATAATAAAAAAATACTTAATATAATAGCAAAATAATAATATTTAAATTATTATTAGGTTAATTTGATTATAAATTTAGATAGAATTTTCTATTATTTACAGTCTGAAATAAAGACTTTTATTTATTATAATTGTAATCACTTGTCCATAGTATAAATAATCAATTATCATTTAAAATATTAGTGTTAATTTGATTGAAATTGTATTTATGTTATGTATAATCCAAATAATGATATTTAAAGGTGCATTATACAATTCATCAATAAAATCTATTCTGAAATTTTAATTTTGTACCTATTCTATTAATAATATAATCAAATTGAATTAAATTAAAATTTTAATAATAAATGATTCTATTATCTTATAATAAACAAATTAAAAACTATAATAAAATTAAAAATATTAATATAGATCATATATATTAAGTTTTTTATTTTCTAATAAGTATAAAAAAAGCTATTATACAAATATATTATAAATTAACAAATATTTATTTTTTGAACTATATGTGATGTGTATATTTTTCGGAAACTATTCCAATAAATACTAAAAATTATGGATTTATTTTCCATTAATTGTTGGTTTTTTAGATACTGCTTTAATAGATTTTAATACGTTAATGTAAAATATAACATTTATTATCATTCATCTTATATTTTTAAAAAAATGCTAATAATTATTTAATATTTTTAGTTTATGTCCATCTATTCTTACTTTTATATATAAAAACTACATAATATATTATTTTTATTATATTAGTTTTTATGTTTTAGTTATTTATAGATATTAAGATCGTGTGATAAACTAGTTTTTTCCGTTGTTTTTAATAAATAATATATTTAAATATAGTTTCAAAGTATAATATACCTCATTACTTATTAATTTATTAGTTAATAATTATTAACCTAAATAATTATATGAAGCTTGTTTTATTATCTACTATTTCTTTAAATATTACCAAAGTAGTATTGAATAGAATAGACCACATGATTTTAATATATAAATATAACACTTTGTTAAAATGCTATCCCAATAGTTTAAATGAAAAATAATTTGTATGAGTTTATTACATGATAATAGAAAAAAATGACATGTCAATTAATAAATAAAAAACATTTATAGAAATTAGATGATCACAATTGTGAAAAAGATTAAAGGAAATAGGGAACAATTTGTATGGGTGGAACTTGTCTTTTAGAAGAATGAACAGCTTCAAATAATAATGGATGGTAGCATGTTGCACTTTTAAACTCTAATATGGAGGCTATATTTCCACATCTATAGCAGTAATTTGGTGCAGACCAAACTGTAACTAATTTGTCACCAAACATGAATCTATAGCCTTCATTAACTAATTGATGTGCACGACAAATTAATGAGATATCATTTAGATGCATAAACTAAACAGATAATATTAGCATTATTACAATAAATAAATTACATGATTTGTAACACTTTCTCCAAATAACCAACCAGCACCTCTTGGGCTGACATCCCAATATTCAACTTCTTCAGGGTCAGACCATAACAAATCTATAATCATAATATAGCAAAAAATAATGGTGTATTATAGTGATATATTACCACAAAATCCACCTCTATTAGGTACTTCAACTTTTCTTTCAATAACCTGTACCTAATAGACTATATAAATTATAATAAAATAAATAAGGTACCATTTCAAGAGTATTTAAGTATGGTGATAGACCTCCATGAACACAGAAAACACTATTATCAATAATCTAAAATAATAAAGTTTATCTAATTTTTAGTGTTTGAACCAAAAATTAATTAGGAAAATTTATATTTATCATTTAATAAAATATTTACTAATATATTAGCTATTTAAATGTAATATATTTGGAAAAATTATCATTTTTAAAAAAAAATTACTCAAAAATATAATTATAAATTTTAAATTGATGAATTACTGCAGATACAGCTAAGAGGTCAAAAAGTTTGCAACAAAATTTCCATGGATTTGCATTACCATATTTACGAATGCATTCATCTATATAATAATTTATTAATATGATAAATTTATTAATAATATATCATATACCATAAAATCCATAACTTTGAGTTATACCACGACTCTCATGATTTCCTCTTATCAAAATTAAATGATCTGGATATCTATTCATTAAATTTAAACTTTAATTTTATTATAAAAACCAGATAAAAATACTTTGCTTTGAGAATAATTAATTTTGTCCACGTTTCTAAGCTATAATATCCACGATCAACAAAATCACCCTATATTAATATATAATTTAAACGATTCACTTAAAAAAACATAATTATAATACCATAAATATGTATTTTGTATCAGGAATTTGTCCACCAGTTCTAAAAAGTTCTTCAACATCATAAAACTATACATATTCAATTAAAGCATTTATATAATGTTAAAATTAACTCACTTGACCATGTATATCACCACATACTGTTACAGGTGATGAGGCATAAATAACATTTGGTTCTTCAATAAGAATTTCAGCAACATAATCACATAACATCTATTATTATATAATTATATATGAGACAATACAAAATATTTTAACATACTTTAAAATCATTTTCAGGTAAATATTTACAATCATTTGCCCATTCTAGCCATTGATCAATATCAAACACCATCTAGTTAAACAAGCTATTAGGTATGCTATCCTATTCCGATTATTACCGAGCATACGTTGTAAGCCATGACTGATTTTGAAGCACTTCGTAACAATGTTTACAGATATATTATATCGTAAGTGAATAAAGATATATAAATTTATAATGTTTAGTAAAATAGACAATTACTTTATGATGGTTTGAATGCATTTGCAAGTGCTGTTGCACAAACAATTGGACTTGATATTAAAACAATTGGTCCTAGTTGTGATCTATTTAGAATATGTACTAATAAATTGAATGATGAGAAAAAAGTTAAAAAATGTAAATTAATAAAAATTTGTGCTCTACTATCATCATTTATTACATCAAAAGATACTATTTATGCATATATCATTGTTTTTATAAAATTTTAGATAAAAATACAGAATCAGAAGAATCTGAATGTGGGAATTTTAGTTATAATAATGATATTCGTTCACTTACTGACTATAATGCTACATTGTTAACAAAACAAAGTAATTTAATGTTAATGTTTTACAAATATTTAATGATAGAGTTGTATAATAGATAAATTCTCATCAGTTTCATTATCAGATTATGAAACAATATATGTTACATCACATAAAGCACCATGTGTTATAGGAGTATATTCTAAAAATGGTAACACTATATCATTAATTGTTGTTTTGCTGCAATATTTTTGATAATGAATATAGGTGAATTAATTGCAACTGGTTCAGAAGATACTTCAATAAAAGTATAATTCTTTTTTTATTGATTCATATAATATTTCAAATAAAAGATTCTTGATCCTAAAAAAATGTTGTTAAAAGCATCAGAAACTAGAGCTGAAAAACAATTAATTGATGCTAAAGAAGATGATCCATCAGCTGCATCAAAAGGACATCCAGTCATCAAAACATTATATGATAATACTGCTGTATATTGTTAATTAAATTTTATATTACTTAATAATATTCAAATATTTAATTTGGTGTTGTATATATACTTTAGGCTATAACATGTTTAGACTTTCATCCTACCATCAATTATTTAGCATCTGGTGGTAGAGATAATATTATTAGAATATTTGATGTCACTAAAACATCTTCTAAAAAAGTTATTAAGGCTATAAATGTATGCATAAAAAAAATTTCATTCTATTATATATATATTATTACAATTGATTTTTTATAGGAAGTTGATAATTTGTATAGTCTTACATTTCATCCATCTGGAAATTATATGATGGTTAGTACTAAACATCCTACAAGTAATAATAGTTTAATTTTTAATATTAGTTTATAAATAATTGTATAGTTAGATTATATGATTTAACAAATTTAAAATGCTTTGTTTCAGCCAATGCAATTGATCAGCATACCGGTACTGTTCTTTCCATCAAATATAATCTTTCTGGAAGTACATATGTTAGTGGAGGAATAGATGGTTCCCTTAAAGTACTATAAATGATTTTAAAAAGCGTGACTATGATTATATATTGTTCTATTATTTGTAGTTTTGGGATGGGACAAGTAACAGATGCTTTAAAACTATTGCTAAAGCACATAATGGAACACCTGTATGTTTTTAAATTTTCATAATTATTATTAATTATCCTGTAAATAATGCAATAAATCTATGAATATAAATTATTATTAGGTGATTAGTGTTAATATAAAATCAGATTCTCACACGATTCTTACTGCTGGTAAAGATAACAAAGTTCTACTATGGGATATGCGTAACTGTATATCCATTTTTTTTAATTTTTAGTAAAATAATAATGAATTCTATATAGTTTCCTACTTTTTAGAAGTAGATTGCCCTACACAAATGTATGAAAACTGCTGTCCTGCAATATTCAACCATACTGAAGATGCAAGTAATTCTTACACATATTTTGAATTGTTATAATAACTTTTTATTTAGTACTTTATGTTGAAGATAAAAATTTTGCTATTGGTTGTTTTAATATCAAATCAGGTGAAAAATTATCCCCAATACCTTCATGCCATTCCAATTTTATTAGGAACTTTGCTCATTCACCAATTGATGCTTCATTTATTACCTGTAGTGAAGATAATCGAACTCGCTTTTGGTATGCTGGTCATGTTTGATCCTAACTGTATATATGGATGTAAGTTGCTAGTCTATGTATTAACAGATTTTCAAAAATACCTTTAAATAATATTAAGGGATGAATTACATAAATTGTTAAAAATACTCTATTGATATTATTTTTAGGTAAATGTTATTGTGATAATATTTCTCACTTTTAATAAATTATTGCTTTATTTTGTGAGTTTTGATTGATTAGACAGATGTATATTTAAATCTTATAGTTGTTGTTGTGTACTTATTACATTTTATAATGAGAAAAATAATATATAGAATAATGTATTGCATCCTATTGTTATTTGTCGTAGGCTTTTTGTTCAGTATTAGCTAGTAATAGTTGATTTTCCATCTACACATTCATAACAGCATAAGTTCACTCTCTATTACTCTATCAATATTAGAGATATTTGTTATCACTAATAATAATGCTCGTGGCTAGTAGAATTATGTTGATATAATAAAATTTAAATCACTAATAGTCAAAAATAACTAATAGATGATAATCTGTGCCCATTTAGCCAATTGATACCTAGATATCAACTAAATGTCCATTTTTGGGAGTCAAATCCTGATAGATTTGTTTTTTAACTAATTCATCCTATCCGTGTGATATATATTTTAGAGCTTTTAATAAACATTCTTTCTAAAATTGAATTACAGTTTGAAAACTTAAAAAATATATCATAGGTATCATATAAATAATGCAATGCGTATCAATTAAACAGATACAACAGGTATTTTGGGTAAATGTTTATTTAAAAGATAACATAACAAACTCTTATTTATAATAAATTTACTATATATATATACAATGAACATAAATACAATTATGTTTTGACTAGAAATGAATAATTAATGATATAATGTTTACAAAAATATCACCTGTATCAATAATGAATCTAACTAACATTTGATATTTATTTTGCTTGCAAAACTTTAGAATTTAATTTTTTATTGACTTCCTTTCGTCTATCTAAATACTGCTTTATTTTTTTTCTTTTTAATCTTTGAGATTTTTTCTTTCTGTGCATACGTTGTTTTTCTTCCTTATTGAGGTCATTTTTAGATATAAGTTTGTTTTTTTCTTTTGAATATATTTCTTCTGGTGCAAATGTTGTAGACTCATGTGTAGCTATAGGAGCAGGTTCTTCTAGAGAAATTGTTGGATAATTGGTTTGAATAGAAACATCAATTTTTGGCTAAACACATTAAGAATATAAAAAATGACATGCTATCTTACCATCTTTGGAGTGTAATTTAGATTAGTCAAAGTATCTAATTTTCTAAAAATCTCATTTATACATTGTTTTATTATCTCATGTGATTCATTGCCATTCTTAGATTGGTCATCGCCACTCATTTTTTGTAAATATTCTTTTTCATATATCATTGCAAGAGAATCTTTACTTTTTTCAGAACTTACCACAGCAGGTAGTCTAAATGTGGCTGTATCCATATCTATTTTTCTTTTTCGTTCAACATCATCAAAAATTTTATCTTTTACTCTTCTACGTATTATATTTTCAATTTTTTCCGTGATTTCATTCGTTATAACAGGTGCTTAAATTCACATAATATTTTATAGTAAAATATTGTTATTACCAGAAACTTTTCCATATTGGAATGATAGGTGTTCTTCAAGGAGACTTGCTTGATTACGATCTTTTGCTGTTACTTCACCTTTCAATTGCCAAGGTTTTTCACCCAAATTTCTTTCTTCAAGCTCATTTATATTCATAATAATCAAACTATATGTGCCAAATGATGAACCACAGCAGCCAAAGTAATATATATAAAATTTGGTATAGATCGGGAGAATTCGGTTCTTATCATTCCACTAGGAAATTTAATTTTATTAATAAATATGTACACTAATAAGTGTTATTTTCTATAAATTAATACTATGAAATGATTTTTTATATATAAACTCATTTTATGATAGTTATATTTTAACAACGTATCTATCCGATTACTACCGATATATTCCGATATAGAATATGGATATATTTATAAAGGGTTTTATAAAAGGAGTTATAATGGTAAAACATTGTTAAAAACTTTGTCTAATTTTTTTAATATTTATTAAATGAAAATTTTTTCTGTATAGTAATAATGTATCTTATTTTATGTATATTGTTAATATTATAACTATTCTATTTAATTGGACAAAAAATATAAATTTTATCATAAATAATTATTTATATATTTAATTTGATCAAATAAATGTAGTGAAAATTTTGTATAAATTAAGAAATATTATTTTTAGTGCAATTATTTTTTATAATTTAAATCATTACCATGTTTTATTAACATGCAGTGGAATAAAAATATTCTTTTTAAGTATTAAATATGTTTCTATTCATATAATTGTGACTTGTTAAAATATTAGTAGCTAGTTTTATACAATAAAAGTATCCAAATATTATTTAACGTTATAATCATTATTATTAGGTTTCAATCACATAAAATATATATAATAAAGCATTTGGAATGATAATTTTTCATATGAAATAAATATTAAATTGTAAATTTATTGATAAGACTTTAAAATGGTTGTAAATGGAATTTTATTATAAACTTTAAGCAAAATATATTGATAATTTTAATGAAATACTTTATTAAACTTAAATAGAACATGTATAAAAATATATAATCACATATGTTAATGGATATTTTTATATTAATAATCTAATTAAATAATTCTAATATATTGGTAGATTAGTACAACATTTATTGGGTAAAATTTTATTATAATAGTCATTTTATTTGATTATGAATATTAACATGTAAGATACTAAAAAATTATATAAAAATATAATATTTCTTATCAATAAAAAGTAGAATCTTAATAAGCTATAAAATACATAAAAAATAGTAAAATGATGAAATAAAATCTATTAAATTTTATAAAAGAGAAATTATATTTGATAAATTATACACCAATAAAATAGTAAATATACTGTTTAATATTTTAAACAGTTAAACAAGGAGTACTGACCAATTATACCTTAATATTATATTCTATTTTTAATTTATTTACTCTCCAGAATGAAAAAAAAAATAAAATATAAATTCAAGTAGATAAATTTAGTAAAATTAATTAATATTCTGCATTTTTCTAAACAAAAATA
>JRUX01001621.1:0-32553 GCA_001407235.2 Kudoa iwatai
AAAATCCCATTCTTCCAAACATTTTTCAATATATGATTTTGAAACACAATAATCACAATGTTTATTACACTAAAATCATTTATAATAGTTTACAGAATAAATTACTTTTTCTAGATTTTCACCAAAAGATTTTGACAAAAATAAATGGCGGCATCTAATCCCATAATTGGAACATAAAATAAAATGGCAATTTTCAATAAAATTACGTGGGGTTCTCAACATAAGCTATTACATTAACCAATTTATCCATCATAGTATCAATATGGGTTGAATATTTACTCTTGAGTATGCATATTTTAATATTTTATTGATATAAAATAAAAAGAAAATAATTACTATGGATTTTTCTTGATATTGAGATTGAGATCTATTCACTAATGATAGCGTTATGTCTCTATCATTTCTATGGCATATTAAAATAATATTTAATAAAATAAGAACAAATAATTACTTGGAATAATATAGTCGACAGTAAGAATTATATCCATCCCTTCCAACTCGACCAGTTTCTTGATAATACGCTTCAATTGAGCTAGCTATATTCCAGTGAACTATGAATCTAAATAAGCAACAATAACACCTATAAGTGGAACATAAACACTCGACTACCTGACATCAGGTTTATCAACTCCCATACCGAAACTTATTGTTGCAACAATAATATTAATATGATTAGATAACCAAGAGTTTTGAATTTTTTTACGTGCTTCATTTGAAAGACCTTAAATAAAAGCATAAATTCAACAACATACATTTTGTATTGTATAACTAGAAATGATTAAAAGTCCTGTTAATATCAAAAAAAATTTAAATAGATAGTAAAGAAATGGTTAGAGAAGACAAATAATTTTAATGCTTGTTTCTCTAAATGTATTCAAACGTAGTATTCATTTGTTTTTTTAATTATTTTAATGGTATAACCGATAAAAATTGTTGTGTTAACTTTTATAAGCATAGATATTTATTCATTTAAATTGACCATACTATAGGATTATTATAGCATTAAGAAATCATAAATACATTTACACAATTTAATAATGTAGAAGTATGTTGAAAATACGAAAAGAGTTACAGTTGAATAAAGTTACTTGCATGATAAGATGCAGCGTTAAATCCATATCGGCATAAATTCTGAGCAATTTCATCGCACATGTCTCTTGTTCGACAATATATAATTCCAGCGATATTGTTTATAAAATTACAATCATCCATTAGCTATACATATATACACATAATAGTAACAAAAAAAGGAACCATCCTACACAAAATGAACCTTAGTGTTAAGTTTAGCAATAAGTTTAATGTAATCGATTAAATCATCAAACTGTGTCTTATTGTGTAAAAGTTCAACAAATTTAACTTCGTAAAATAAATTTGGTCTATAACAACTCATTTGAAATATTTCAACATTCTCCATGTTTAGTAATTTAACAATATCGTTTGTCATATGCTTAGTAGCAGTAGCAGTTACAGCTACACAACAACAACCCCTACATTTACTACGTATAGTACCAATATTCAAATATGAAGGTCTAGAGTAATGATATACAAGTTTTTAAAAAAAAATAAATAAACCTGAACTCATGTCCCCAACTTGAAATACAATGAGCTTCATCAATAACCAGATATTTTAAATGATTTAAATTGGAAAGATTAACAAGAAAATTCATCATGGTACTTGTACATGCCATTTCAGGAGTAATATATATAAATTTTAAGTTTTGTAGCGGTAACATATCACTTAAATATATTTGATTAAATTTGATAATTGTTATTTTTAGAATTACACTGATGAACAACACTTTGTTGTATTTTTGTTATTATTACTCCTAACCAAGTGAATATAATTTTCCATTAGTTCCTTTCGTTTGTTTAATTGTATACTAGAATCTAATACTATTGCATTAATATTCTTTTTTTTAAGATTATTAACCTAAATATGCAACATTGTTGAATAGCAATCAGTAAAAAAATTATCAAACTTGATCTTCAATTAACGATAATAATGGTGATATTACAACACATAACCCATCTTTTGTAGTTGCTGGAAGTTGATATACCAATGATTTTCCAGCACCTGTTGGAAATAATACAAGTACATCGTTTTCTCCTATAGAGTAACTATTTAATGTAAATATAATATACGTCATTACCTTTAAAAACGCATTCGATTGCTTGTTTTTGCATATCACTTTTGTAGCCATTATGATTAAATATGTTTTTAAGATTGGCCGATAGCTGCATTAATTCATCCTCGCTCATCTCATATATTGAAGTGCGCGCGCTATACTTTATGCGGGCGGATAGTCATTGAATGCTACATGTGTGTCGTCTTAGTGTTGTTTTAGTCGAAAAATTTAAAAGAGTTTTATTTAAGCTATTACTTAAGCCATCATAGATTTATAATACTAAACAATATGTATATTCTGTATCTAAGCTAAAATTAAAATATTCCTCCATGTATTATTATGAACTGATATAATATCTTTCGCATAGATAAATTCATTTAAGAATATTTATGAAAAATTTTACGTGCATTAAGATTTGAAAAATAAGTATAGGAGCGTTCTTAGTAATATTTTTACTGAATACTGGTTACTGTATTGTTTATTATACAACAACTTTTTAGATATTAAGCAGTAATGTTAATTTTTTTTATCAAATTAACAAATAATAATAATTTTTTAAATATAAGTTTGTTATGTTACAGTGATGGTATTATTTTTCTACATTTTATTGTTAAAAATTAAAAATGTTTCTTATTAAATATTTTTATACATAAATAATTATAGATATCAGTAATTAAATAATAAATTTTTTTAAGAAATAGTATTATTTTATTTTTAAAATTTAGAAATGTAGGGTTTTAATTAAAAAATATAGGTAAAATGCTTGTTTATTACGCAAAAAATTATTACTAAATTAATATTGTTCATGTTCTCATATATAAATTTATTAAAAACTAGCTTAATTAAACTAAAATAATAAATTTAGTGGTATTCTATCGATAAACTAACATAAAAAAATGGAATACCTTTAAAATACACATGCGCTATCACTTATTCATTATATTTGCAGATGTTTCTACAAAAAACTAGTAGTAGTAAGGAGTGGATTTAATCAAATATACATATATGGATATTTTTTAACTGTTTAACTATAAAAAATTCGTATTAACATACTTATAATTCTATTATTATAAAAATATGCTTATTTAAGAAGTAATAACTACATGTTTTATAAATTCTTCAATCATAAACCAACTTGTATCATTTGATTTGATAAAAAAATTATTAAAGTTAAAAATATCATTAAATCAGTATTTATATTATATTATGTGATGTATAATGAAGGATTTTGAGATTTATTGAAAAATAAATGATAATGTAGTTTATTGTCAGTACGCTTGCGCAATGTTGAATGTACTTAATATTGAAAAAATAACAAACTGAAAATCTTTAAAAACTATTAATAAATAATATTACATTAAATTATTAATATAAAAGTAAAATTAGATACTATTTATTATAATTTTAAATGTTTTCCTATCAAACAATTACACTACAAGTTAAATGATTCGTATTATTAGCCACATGTAAAGAATACAAAGATTTAGATAAATACACTTTTATGAATTAAATAGTTTGAAATTTATAAAATAAGTAACTATTATTTATGCAATTTAATTAACAAGATATGATACATGAAATGATCTTATAAATGATATTCAGTTACATTTTTAGTTAGAAAAATTAATAAAAATATGTTTCATTTAATATATTCTTTCATGAGATCAAAATAAATTCATTTATATCGAGCAAATACCGATGCATTACGATACATGAATAATTAAGGTTTTAATCAAGGCCAAAGGTTTTATATACCATTTAGGTAGTTTAACAAATTTTATAATATTATGACATCAAATTTTGAAATTGCATGTTCTAACATTACTGGATATTTTATATTGTTGACTTTGTTGGCATTAGTTGGCTGGACCTATTATTTGATCGTAACGGTTGTGATTGCACGTATGTCTAGAAAAACTTTTATTGTTATATATATTTCTTATAATATCAATTTATCTTCAATAATATATTCAATTTTTTTATTTATAGGTACTTTTGGTTATATAAGTGTAAAGATTATTATAGGCATTATTTATCATGTATTATTACTGATGATGGAGTGGTCCCATTTAAGAGCAGTTTTTTGTAAAAAAAATCATCCACCATCTATGGATGTATTTTTTGTCATAATAAATACCAATATATATGTATATGTGAATGTAGTTTTCAATCAATACTTTTCCATACAATACACAACAAGAAAATGTAGATTCAGTATCTTTTTGTGAAGATAGAATAAAAGTAAGATAGATATATGTAGAAATTTAAATCAACACTGTTTTTGTGTAGTATATTGTTTATATTTTCATGTATAACACATTAAATAGTCTATTTTTAATTATGAGTTGTGATATTTTATACTTAAAAAATATACATGATAGTTTTAAATAGAATTTGTCAATTATAATAAAACTATAATTTTTATTTTGCTAAATATGATATCTATATGATTGTTTTATCTTACATATTATTTATTTAATATGTTTGATGGGTTCTTTAAATGTGAATATATTTTAAATATAGTTTTAGTTATTTTTTTAATGAAAAAAATTCAATTTTAAAGTCTATCTTTATCTTTGTTTTGATAATTAAAAAATAAAAATACTATTTTACTACTATTTAATTATATTAAATGAAATGTCAGATATTTTTATGGTACAATTAATTATTATATTACTTTCTATTCATAATATAGCTCCATTTATAAATATTAAACAATTAATCGACTAACATTGCATTCTATTTATTAATAGAAAAGTGAATTTGTTTTTTTTTTGCTACAATATAATATAAAACATTACATTTTAAATTGTAACTAACTAATAACAATATGATTTAATAAATATATTTGTCACGTGACTAGACAATTTTTTATAGTAACTAGGTAATATGTTCAAATATAACATGATTCATATAAAAATTGTTAACTATTTATTAAATAAATAGTTATGAAATTTATTTTCTTAAAATTTTGTTATCTTAATTATTTTTAGCTAAATATTATAATATTTTAATGATTTATTTATTGAAACATGAAACAATTTGTTCATAAATATTTTTATTAATATATTTCCGTATTTTTAATTATTTAAAATAAAAATTTTATATTTTTTTTAGAATATTGAAAAAAGAATAGTTCAAACATACAATATTCAACAGCGCATGAGCGATGGAAGTATTACCAATTTGTTACAGCTGCTTGCCTATTAAACCAGTTAATTGTTTATAACTAGGTATAAGAATATGCCAAAAATGTAAAATTATAAAACCAGATAGATGCCATCATTGTAGTTATTGTAAAAAGTAATCATTTTTATTATATGTATGTCTCACAAGTGTTTAACATGATTTAATTATTTGTTTATAGATGTATACTAAAAATGGATCATCATTGTCCATGGGTTAATAATTGTCTTGGATTCTATAATTATAAATACTTTATTTTGTATCTCACCTATACTGTACTTTATTGTTTGTTTTCATTCAGTTTATCGTTAGTTATAATACTAGATAAACAATTGGTAATTTTTTTTAATTAATTAGTAAAATGATTAATTCTATTATTTTAGTTTAAAAATTTTTCATCTGCTACCTCACAATCCTTTCAGATTTATATCCTATGTATAATATCAATAGCATTTATGATTGGTGTACTATTTCTTCTATTGTACCATTATGGTCTTATTTTTAAAAACAAAACAACTTTAGGTAAAAATATAGATTTAAATGCAGTTTGTTTTCGTTTGTTTTAATTGAGGTAAATCTAACTGTTATTTGACATTAGAGGAATCTCGTGCATCCAATTTTGTTGATGGAATTAAACTCAATGCATATGATTATGGAAAAATGAAAAATTGGGAACAAGTTTTTGGTCCAAATCCTCTATTATGGTTTATACCAATATTTACAAGGTATCTACTGTATATTATGAAATATAATTGTTAAAATTTTATGTAAATTTATTTCAAATAGTATTGGTGATGGATTACAATTCACATGTGCAGAAGGTAGATATAACAGTCCACTTCAATATTACTGATGTACTACATTCTGACTAATAGAGTAATAACATGTTACAATCCATCACTATGTATAGTAATAATAGTTTTATTATTTATCGTTGAAATGTATTTTTGTTTGTAGTAGTTATTTGTTTTTAACTGCAATAATATCGCTAAAATATAGATAACTAATCACATGAAGCTTATTAATATAGTATTAATATAGGGTTTTGCTTTTTGGAGAAATTTTTTAATAAAGAATAAAATATGCTCAATGTAAATTCTCCTTAAATTGGTTGAATATTCATAAAAATAATGCTACAACTAAAAATATTTAAAGCATATTAATTGAGTGCATTAAATTAGTGTAGTAATATAATTTTCTAGTAATTTAGCAATATTTTTTTAAAATCAAAGCAAACCCTACCTTTTTTACATTAAGATCCTTCATGTAATTATTGACTTATTGTATAATATATAATAGTAGAGCAGTAAAAAAACTATTCATACCTTCCATTGTTTTTCAAACGTCATACAACTACATACAAAGTCGATATATATGAGTAATTTTAATGAGGTATCATGAAATCAATACATCTAGTGAGACTTTTTATCATAGGTAGGAAACAGACTTAGGTAATATAATGGTTACCTTTCATTACTATACAGTTTAGCCTATTATACGACTATTACAATCTCTATTAAAACATTAACTTTATATTACATGAAGAAAGGTTAGTATCAAATTATATTCGTGAGATTAATAAGACTGTTCAACCAACAATTATGACTAAATATGCTGACAACATGAGAATACCCTTGTTGTTATGTATCTTATAACATCACAAATAATCTATACGAGATGGTAGTATTTAATGAGCTGTTGATAGATCAAATAATTCATTATAAATCTAATTGATTGCCACCATAAGTATACATATTTTTTTAATAAGAAATCCTTTAAAGTATAAAGAATATCACTGTGAAAATATAAATGTCTCCAGTGTATAGGTAACATAATTAAATAGTGTTAAAAATTAATCAAAGTTTAACTAGCTAAACAAAAGGAACATAGATATACATGCACTTATAACCTAATACTGAGAGCGTGTTAAATAAATACAGTGAAAATGGAGCTCATTTTAAAGTAACATGAATAAAACAATAATTGGTTATATTTCACCAAAATGTACTTTAGTTAATCTGATATATTAGAAAATCTTAAACAAATTAAAAATGTAATGAAAAAATATTTAAAGTATAATTTGCAATATCTTTAACAGCTCAATCATAAAAAGTAAGTGAATTAAAGCATTGGAAGCAATTTAAATCTATGTTTAAATTTAACCATAAAAGTATGTGACACAGTAGAATATACGTTAGAGCAAAATAAATGCATTATAACTAGACATTAGTAAAAAATAGATATAAAATTACTTAAAACGGTGTAAATATTATGATGTATCAATAATATCCACAATACGCTCATTAACAACAAAAATCGAATGGCTTGAAATTTTATAACATTCAAAATGTAATTTTCAATGTATTAATAGGTTCTTTTTGTTAGAAAAATAATGGATACCAAGAAAGTTTGAGCTTGACAATTTTAAACAAGATAAAAATACTTCCACAGAATAGTAACACAGAAAACAATTCGAAACCTATAAAAAATAACAATGCATACAAGATAATATATGATAACAAGAATATAAATATTTTATTTAAGTTAAATAATATAATTATTATTTCATTTAAATGGTAAGAAGTAAATATGAAGTAATTGATGGAGTATTTAAAGAAACATATGAATGCATTTTAACGAAAAAAGCCAAATCAGTGAGTTTTTATCATTTTTAAGTAAAAAAGATCATGCTTCCAAGCATACTTTAAAGTATAATGTAACACCTTAAATTAAAAAAATAATAGTTTATAATAGTGATGAATATATAATTAAAAGGCTATATTTTAGCCAAATAGTCTACTTCAACTTATATATCAAGCTAAATTAAGATTCAGTAGCAATTTTATAGTTTTAAATGTATAATAAGATGTTGTTTTAGATACTAAAAGTGGTATATGTACAATATTTATTAACGTATACATAATTGAAAACAAAAAGTTGGTTATTTAATTAAAAATTGTTTTTAAAACATTTTAAGATATACTTTGTGAAAAAAGTCATACCAAAAAATTATAATTACATATCACAACTACTACCATTCTATTGTTACTATATGCGTAAAATTCAAACTGTACAAAAAGCCTACCCATTTTATGTGAATTGTTTACATATAAAGTCAATTTAACATGGTTAGAATAAAATAGACTATTGATTATTCAAAGTATACCTATTTTAAAAAATTTTTGAATTGAGAATCCTTTTATATCATCTTTTTTAGAAGCACTATTAATATTGTTGACCATAATTAATGAGATCACAACTGCTAAATCTATATAGTTAATATCAAGATAGAGATATCATATAATATAGAAAAGTCATGTTACATAAAAAAAACAAAATAAACGATTCTATGCCATATTGTTGTCTAGTCTCCCCTTTAAATATTTCCTATAAAATATTTTTAAACAGTAAAAAAATTAAATTAAATACATTTCCAAAAAACTGTGTGCCATTTATATGATTGAGCATGTAACCAGATTGCATAAGAGTTATGAAAACCTAAATAATTAAAATTAATAAAAGTATAAAAATATATATTTTTTTACAATAGAAATAATGGCCCAAACTTTTCTTTTATTAAATTTCATAATAATGTCATAAAAATAGTAGAAAATCATTGATATGAATAGTAGTGTGATCACCATCATTATAAGGGATGATGGGTTTAATTTTGTTTTCAATGCAATCTAGTTTATACAATAGATAAAACAGATTGATAAAAAACAAAGTTACATCAACTTTAGTTCTTTGTTTGATAAATTGTACTATATTATGAATAGTAGGCGATGTCCTATTGTGATTAAAAACTTTATGTAGATTATTTTGCAATTAGCATTATTATTATAGAATTTAATATCATTTCAGTGGCAACAGAATTAAACCAATGAAATTAATAAAATGAAGATATGAATATAAATTAAATATCTATTTATCAACAACTTTACCATAAAATTTATAGCATTATATAAAAAATAATAATAATATATTTAAAATATAAAAATACCATCGCATATCAAATATATCTTTAGAAGTTTGTGGTGAATTTGGAGGGTAATGTATGATAAGTGGCAAAAGATGCATATCATTCTAAAAATAATTTACCAAAAAAATATATACACATATAATGAATATATATATTAAAGTTTTACTTCATTGCATAACCGCTGTAACTCTCTATTATCATAAACAGCTATAAAAAATATTGCTTTATCATATGACCCTTTTTTGTATGAATATGCAATAGTAGAAAAATGATCAAACGTTTCCCTTAATATTAAAATTAATAGAATAAAATAAAAATTTCAATATTTGTATATATATAATAATTTTTCTATTTACAACAAAATAGGAGGTATTTTGTAACCCACTAGTCTATAACTAACAATAATTGTATAATTTCTATCTGGAGGTCTTAGATATTCTTTTAATGTTGATAGACTCATTTTTATTACAGGAGAATCTTCGGACAGTTCAAGTAATTCATTGTAACGTGAATCTATTACATGGTGTGCATCCAAATTCTTAAACGCACCTTCCACATTAAAAATTACCTAAATAAACTAAATAAGATAAAATATATACGTAATTACAATTGTTGATAGAAAAAATATTAACAGTATGCCACAATTGTAAACCAATCTCATTAATCCTCGTTTATTTGCGGAAATTATCGGAAGCACGTAAGGGGCGTTGAGTGATAAATTTTGTGCCGTGTTTAAGTTTTTTCTTCTCTATATTGTACTAAATTAAGTATATTTTTATTATTTATATTATTATTAATATTTTATATTATATTTAATTCCAGAAAAGTCTTTTTCCGATATTTAGACTACTGAGGTAAAGGATGATGAGTCACCAGTTTGTAGTTACAGAATGGAGCATTATTCTTGTAAATTTGGCCTCTTAGTGTTTTTGAGATGCTTATAGTATTTTCATTCTTATAGATTATTAAATAAAAATTTGTAAATTTGCGTTTCATAGTTTGATTAATACTAGTAGATATGTGTCCATTTGACTAATCTATTTCACTTTTAATGACTTAGAAAGGTATATTTTTTACTAAAAGCATTTAAAAACTTCAGATCCATACAATAATGGACGTAGTATGTTGCATCACTATGCCTAATATGTTCTACTAGTCATTCTTTATCACTTCAAAATGGATTATTAAGTATCCTAGTTAGCAACTGCATTTTATTTTAAATATAAAACATTTAAATTGTAGATTAAGACGAGTGAGGACTTGCATCATTTATGTAAAAATTTAAAAGTACTTAAATAAACTCTAAAATAATTTTCATAAATTATGTGATATATTTTTTGATAACTTTAATAGTATTAAATGAAAAATATTCTTCAGTCGTTGCAAAATCTAAAGCAGATAGCTCAAGCCTATATATAATTGTGATCATACGATCGTGGACCGTCGGTTTTATCAAACTTATGATGCTAGCTATTGTTATTTAGTGACATAAAAAAAAGCTTTTGAGAAAAAAAATACAGTTTATTTATCAACCTTATTATAAGAAGAAGATAAATATGTTTCTATATAAAGACTTATCACAAATTATATATTAAAACCAGAAAATCAGCATATTTTTTCTGAAATAATCCTTGAGTAAGATTATTTTAGTACTTTTATAAAGTTAAATTTTTAAATAAATTCTGAATCTGTACTAAATTACAATGGATTGTTGGCTACAGACAATATTGTGCTACCATATAATAATATGTCATGCTGTATTAGATGGTGAATATACTTTAATTTAAAAGCAAACAAAATAGTTATTCCATTAAGAACTCATTTTGAAATCACTTATATCTAATATCCACATGAATAATAAAAAGTAATCAAATTCATTTCATAATTGGCATCAACGATCATAAGTAGCTACTTATAATTGTTTTGATAAAAACTACTAAATATACATTTTCGTTATTTTATAATATTTTTAACGCTAAACTAAAAAGAACATTCTAGAATTTTAGCTTAAAGAATATCTATTTATACATATATATTTATTCGTATTGTCTTTTATTAGTTTGTTTCTCAATATGTGACAAACAGCTATGGTTTTGTAATTAAGTTGATGATAAATTAAAAAATGAATCAATAAATATCATCATTCCTTTTAAAAATAGATTAATTTTATAGTTAAAACAATATTTTAATAAAACAAAGAGAATTGAATTTATTAACTACGTGATAGTTAACTTAACTATTAAAACTCTATAGTATTACATTGAAAATAATTTTTTAATTTAAAAAAGTTAAAATGTATGTTGAAATTTTCTTCATTATAATGTTAAGAGTGTAACTTATGGATATGACTGAGAAAATTCAGCAATTATTAGTGTAAATTATAAAAATTAAACTTTAACCTAATAATACTCTATTATTCATGTATTAAGTGACAATCTTAGTTAAAAATATAGCCTTTGTAGCTAATTTTTATTTTACTACGGCATAAATATGATTGTTATAGCATTAATATTTACAAACATCACATAAATGTTGTTAAAATGATGGAATTTGTACTACATTTAATATGAAATCTTTGAATGATTACTATCAATATATAATCTAATAGAAAATGATGAAATTTTAGTATTATTAAATTTTATTTATTGTTACAAACACGATTCAAAACAAAAGTGTAACCCTTATATTCTGGATCACGTGACAGTTAGTAATAACATTATGATTCTTTAAATAACTTTAAACATGTAAGATCTAAAACCTTTTTTGAAATTTTAATTTTAAATTTTTTTTAAATAAATTTAGTTTTAATGCATAATTGTACATTGAAGCAATAATATGTCATATATAGTTTTTTGCGCTGTCATCGCTTCTTTTTAAGTGAAAAAGTAGGTTGATAAGGCACATAAATGACATTTTAAATATTTATACAAAAAGATATAATGTTTTTTGGAATTTCACATTAATATATAGTAAAGTTTATAATGAAAGTTAGACAACTGTAGCTGCAATTTTTTACTATATCTAGAAGTTATATTTTAAAAGTTATGCCACTAATATTCAAATACTGCATGACTTTCTCTGCATTTTAAACAGAAACCTATCATTTAGTAGTTTTTTTTATAATTGATAGCTTAAGTATCGATGTATATGTAAGCATATCAACAATCAGTGTAAAGTGTATTGTTATATTGTTAAATGGTAAATATTTTAATGAAATAATAAAGATCAGCAATTAAAAATACAAACCATAGTGAGCAACAGTAATGATTTTAATTGAAAGCATACTTTTTAGATAAATTTTAAAAAATCATGTATCAATATAACTATACTAATGTGTAATATATTCAATGATATAAAAATGAATTTGCCTTGTTAAAAATGTTAATCAATAATTATTATCCAAATAAGTAGGAAACAATGCGCGCGCAGGGCGCGCGTTGTGTAATCATAAAAGGTGGTGTTAACAATGGTGTCTTCAAAACGTAATAGTACAAATTCAGTAATGTCACTTATTTCACATGTTAAAAATTTGTCAGAAAAAGCTGGAATTATATTGGAGGAATTGACAACTGCTGGAAAACAATTGTCAAAAACCAAACGAGTATATGAAAATCACCAAATTCAACAACTGAATGATGACCCTGTATTCGTTGATATTGTTGATTTTATTATTAAAAACATTAAAGAAGATTGTATAGTAACAGAATCTGCAAGAAATAACTATAACCTACTATTGAATACAGGAATTTTAGATATGGCTCTTGAAGCATTTGATATTGATTGTTGTACAGATGACGAAAGTGCACTATATCAAGAAATGGATATTAGCGAGTTAAAGAGCATTATTAATAAGAAAAAATCAGAGATTCAAAAATGTAAATATGAATATGATAATATTAGGAAGCAAAATGACATTTTGGAAAAACATTGTACTGAAATGGATAATGAAATGCCATATATTGATACATTAATAAGTAAATTATTGGTAGCTGAAACTACTGATGATTTTTCCGGTAAAGAGCGTCAATTTGTAGAATTTAAATCTAATCTTGATAAATATCGTAATGAAGTTGTGCACACAATAAATTTCCTACTAGACCCATTAAAATTATTCATTAAAAATCATTTATCTGAACAACAATCAGAATGTTTATTGAAAAAATTTTTAAACTTTGATGATAAAGCTAATAGTAGTCTTTACAATGAAAATACCATTGTTCAAAGTTATAGTGGAATTTTTAAGACACATGTGCAATTAAATAATTGTATTAGTAGATTATTGCATTTTATATTGAAATCATATATTCCATCATTTTTAAACAAATATGGTGCAAATATTAATAATTTATCTCTACATTCAAAAGAGAATATAGATCAATTTGATATGAATAATGAAATTTCTTTTTCAATCGATGACAGAGAAGGAATATACTCTAAGCATTATAAAGAACATGATAATCTTATTAGAGCCTTTATATCGTGTCTTGATACAGAAGTAAAACAGCCATTTATTGCTAGTAATAATATGGACTTTAATGAAAGAAATATATCGGAATGTTTAAAAAATTACTCACAAATGTAAGCCATATTAAGTTTTTTAAAAATTGTTATTTATTAATATAAAAATTTACTATTCTTATTTTTTTTAAATAAAAAAAGATTATAATTATAGTATATTGAGATTTAAATGGATTTGTAGAATTTTTAATATTCATATCTAGTCATTTTTAACTGTATTGATACATTTTTATAGATATGCAGAATTTACATATAACACATTGGTTAAACAAGCGGAAGAAATTGGATATTTAGAATTAATCAATATAATCAATTCTCAAAACTGTGCATTTTGGAAAAATCATTTATCTACATTGTATTTTATAACATTAAAACTGATTTTATAAGCTATTATATATGCTATAAAGGAACAAAAAATCACATGAATCTGTATCATGTATACGTGGTGAGTTACATCGTTATCTTATTTCACATATAAAGCCATATATTGAAGATAAAATGAAGTATATATCAATAAATATGCTAAATTTTGTTTTAAAAAGTTAATTTTAGAATATGGAATCTTAAAAAGAATGATTTGTTGCTGGATTGTTTAGAAAAAGACATTCAACCATTAGAACCATTAGTTTCATATGTAATTTTGGTTTTTTATTGTTACTTAAATTAAACTTAATTAATTTCTAGTTAAAAGAAATCAATTTAGATTTTACTAGCCAAATTGAGTGTTACAATAAAACTATATTTGATAAAGAGGTTGTTCTTAAAAAATGTACAACACACCTTGACCAAATTTTACATATTCTAAATAATAACATTATAAAAATTGTAATCAATTCTCTATTTTACTACAAATATTATAACAAAAAAATTGATTATTTTAATAAGATATCTTCTGATGATATGTATACATATAAAAACCATTTTTCCATTGAACAAACAAGTTCTGACATGTTTTTATCCATGGATTGTCCTAGTGATATTGGTAGGTAAATTATTTGTTCATTTAATTTAACAAAAAATTTAGAAAATAAGAAACTAAGCATGATTTTATTGATGATAAGCTACATAGGTATAAATATTTACAAACACCAATATTAATAAATATGAATTATATATTTATAGGCACTTTATACAATGTGCCTATTGATACAAAAATGGATGTTAACAAATATCAGTCCACTATAGAAATATTATCAAACCACCTGAATAATAGTTTCTCTATCCATGATCAATTGATCAATGAAGATCATACCGAATTGTAAATTTACTTTGTTAATTTCTTTAATGTATTTTAAAAATACATAGTCTAGAATTGCTTGTTAAATTATCAAAAAGCCTAATGCTAAATAATGTGGAATCGATTGATAATAATTGTTTGCAAAATGATCCAAATCAAACTGTAACCTTAACACCATCATTGGAAACGGTACTTCCTCATGTAAGTTTTTTTTTATTAATATTATATCACCTTTATTTTACCTACAATTTTAGGATATACTGCTTTCTTTTAATAATGTAAATAATGCAGTTAATGATGCTGAAAAAAACCTAAATGAAAATATAAATGAAATTACTTCTAAGAAAAAAGTAACTCTAATTTCTATTATAGTAGATTAATTTTGCTATTAAGGTACTTATTTCTGATCAAAAAATTCAAAAAAAACGTGAAGAAATTTTAAAATTTTGTTTGGAATGTTAAATATATTTGAAGATGCGAAGCGTGGTTTATTTCATTTTCTTAAATTAACGCTATTTTTATACCGTATGATATTGATTTATTATATAAACTATTTTTTTATGGATAACTTTAATTTAAATTGATAGTGTAACGTTTCTATTACCATCATCTTTAAATGAGTTAAACATATTCTTTTTTTATAATGAGATTTCTTGAAGCTAGTTTTCATTATTAGATGCTAAATATACTTCAATTTTATAATATAAATTATTTTATTCAATCATGTTTAAATATTTGTAAGTTTGATTTCATTAGCATATATTTTGATTGCGATATTCCTATGAATTGCACATTAGGCACGGACCCTATCACCTAATTAATACTCTCTAGCTACTTTAATATGCTTTGATGAAATAGTAATTTATTATTTACTAGTGCATAGTATTGATATTTAATCCTATTAGAATACTTTTTTTACTAATGTTAGTCATGTTAATGCTTTATAATGAGATTTAGAGATTTTAAGGTGAATACAGACATTATTGTTATGCTACTATTTAACAACACAAAAAACTTGGTTCAGTCTATAAGTCAGCAGATTTAATGTAGAAATAATTTTCAAATTCAATAAATTTATTGATTTTACCCTACTTTAAATGATGATAATAAAAATTTTGTTTTATTTCCATACCATTGAATAGTGATCTAATAAATATGCAATTTATCTCCGCATATTTTACTTTTATTTAAAGTGTGAATAGTAAATTTAAGTTTGAATCATTAAAACTTAAAAATAAACTTTAATCATTGCTATAGTAACTCTAAAAATAGTATTTTTATATTATTTATGTTTATCCAAGCATAAAAAATTATTTGTGCACCTAGTAATATTATCTCTTGATTATTTTTTCTAGAAAAGACAGTTACCTTTTTTTATAAACACATTAAAAATTTTTATACTATTATTATATTTTATAATAAAATATATAAATTGTTTGATTTGATAAATACTGTATAAATGGAAAAATAATATATTAAATTAATAAAATTCCCAAGTGATAAAAAAATATAAATAAATCTATTTTAATAAATGTTTCTATTCTTACAATCTTTATTATTCAAAATATTATTTTATATATATTTAATAGATTAAAATTCGTAATTTTTCGGGAAATAACTCCGATAGTATTTTGCGCTACAATGGAGTCCACCCGCAATGTAGTTGGAAAAAATTCTATTTATCCTAATTTTGAATTTGATATGATTTCATATAAAAGTATGAATTATTAAAAAATTATTATTAAAATCAATTGTATACAATTAATTGAAAATAGAATATGTTGAATGTAGACCAACACCCAAATATACCTATGGTGATATTATTGCATATATAGAAAAGAAAGTATGGCCTATTTATTGTAAAACAGATGATATGAAAAGAGAATTTTGTGTTGAGATTAAAAATTTTTTTTTAAATGAAAATAAATTATATTATCAAAATATAGGTCCAGATTTAGAATATGTGCCGGTAATATGATCGCTAATATGACTAGTATTTTTAGTTGATTGATTGATTTTTTATATAGGTATTAGTTGTATGTGATCTAAGTACTCAGTTTGAAATTATGAAACAATTTCATTGTGCTTTTCATGTACCAAATCAATCCCACAAACAATTCAACGAATTGTATAATATTTTGTTGACAAAATATTATTGGTTTAATATGATGGATGATATTAAAAATTTTATCTCTAACTGTGTAACATGTAATCCCTGTATCAAGTTAAATACTACTTGTGGTGTCAATACTAGTAGCAAATATGCATCAAGAGAGTTGACTGATAGTGTTAATAATAGTTGTAAGAATAAAGATATTTATTATTATAAATAAGTACTTATTCAAGATTCTCATAGTATGAATATTCCTTCCCTCTCTAATTTTAATGCAACAAAAAACTCAACTATATCTAATGATTATAGTGTATCTGCACCAAGAATACATCATACATCATCTACACCATCACCGATGCTATATGTTCCTACATTTGAAAATATTTCCAATACAAATAACATCGTTTCATTTAATAAAAACTCAAAAACAACATCAAATGATTTTTTTAGTATGGATACCTCGTTTTTATAACTAGATATAGAATTGTTTCATTTTATAATAGGTAAAACAAAAATTTGTACTGATAATAATTGCAGTGATAATAGATCAGTAAAGTCAACTATTACACAACAATTTTCAGTATCTTCACAACCAACTACTTGCACATCTTCTTTAGGAAACTTATCAGATGAAACATCCAATAAATATATCGGTATTTATTATTTTTAAATGAATTATTTCTTATTGTAATATTAGTCAATTTTTTGTTTGTGTTTAGTGTTATGTAGGATAGAATTTAGTTTAAAATATTTTTACATATAATTTTTGATAAAAAATATGAAGCTAAAATTTTTTTATATTCTTTTTATTTATTAATATGTTTTTTAACTCCAGTCTCGCATCCAATTATTCCGAAAAATAAGATAATGCCATGTTCAGGTTCTAATTATCAACCGTTAACTGTCGGTTCTATGAACAATCAAAGCAATCATCCTAAATCTAGTGTTAGCGTTCATCCACATAAATCATTTGA
The DNA here is from genome assembly GCA_001407235.2 of Kudoa iwatai. Classification (NCBI taxonomy): domain Eukaryota; kingdom Metazoa; phylum Cnidaria; class Myxozoa; order Multivalvulida; family Kudoidae; genus Kudoa; species Kudoa iwatai. The sequence goes on from JRUX01001621.1 coordinate 18,140, forward strand.
AACAAATGATACCACTTCACTTATTACAAGAAATAGTGGTACAACATCTACAGTTTTGACTAGCCATCACCCATCAACAAATATCAACTCCTTGGAAACTTATAAAAATGCTGCAAGTATTGTATCATCATTATCAGCAAATGTTGTGAGTATTAATAAATCTGTATCTGATACCAATTTTTCTTATCCTATGCCAATACATCCATCTCAAAAACCTAATAACGATTCCATCAACAAGGTAGCAATTTCTAATAACTCTACTGGAAATCGTTCACAAACAAATGAATTTTCTATCCAAGCTTTTATTGATCAACTAAAAAGTAAATATAGTTCAATAGAAATCTCATCATTAACATAAAAAATCTAGTTAATAAAGACAGTTTTAAATCTAACTTTAATGATATGTTAACTATGGTTGATGATATGGAAGGTGATATGATTAATGCGATAGCTGGATCACAATCATCCTATTCTAAAATCACATCACGTATAAATGCTATTGATTGTACTTTTTAATTTTTTTAATATTATTCTAGTTGCAAAGCAATTGTTAAATGTTCAACTACCCTCTTGTATAAAATATGTGGTTGATATACTTGAATCATCTGAACTGAGTACTAACTTAGATCCTTCAAATACTTCTCCATCATCAAATGCTAAAAATAAACCTGAAGTTATTGATGACCCATTATCGTAAATTTCATCCGCAAGATTGTTTTGTGGTTGGTAGTGCTCTTTCTCAGTAGTTGTTTTATTCATTTTTAATAAAACATAACATTTTAATGTACATATATATTTTTTATATTCTATTATATATATTTTTTAAATATGTTCGGATTTAAAAGGTCTAGTTACATTTAATACCATAAATCATAATGACTTTAATCATTTTTGCACCAGTTATAGCTTATTGTGTCCATTATTTGTTTTCAATAGTATGAGAGTGTTATATGATTAATATTATAAATAGTTTACAATTTTCATTTGCACTATCATATTGACTTTAATTTGGTGCACTAAAATAGTCATTCCTATTATGTTACAAAAATTTATGGCTATTACTGTGATAATAACACTCTTGATTGATTATACTTTGATGTATTACTATTTTTTACCACTCTAAATAAACCTGAAATCAATACTAAAAGAGTATTTAATATTTATCTCTATCATTTGTTATGCATTTTTTAAATAGTGCCAAAAGTGAATTCATTCTTTGAACCGCACTATATTATTATAAATAAAAGTGAACCATTACTACGTTTTATTTATATATTTGCTCATCTCTTGTCAAAAAATATAAACTTTTATACTATTTTACAATAAAAACGCACTTTAAATATATGATATAAAAAAGTATATTTATAAATGTATGTTTTTTGAAATATTAAATGGTTTTGTATAACTTATGAGTTGATTGAAACACTTTTTAAATACATCAAGAGAAAATATTGACAATGAAGTTGTTAAAAATTGATTGAGTAAAATATTTTTATGTGCAATTAACTACAACCGCCAAATTCAACTGATTTTGATGGGTCTGATGGGAATTTACGCTGACAAAGTGTCATTAAACGTTTAAAACCTTGAATATATTTCCTTTGTGTTTCATCATTAAGGACATCTAAAGTTTAGTAATATATAGTGATACATTATAAAAGTTTTGATACGTGCAACATGTCTAGAGAAAATCCTTTCTCGTCCTGTTCTTGCATGGATACCAACCATAGTAACCCCAATAGGCCACGGTGCATTGCCAATAGCCATTTGTAAATAGACATCATTTGCTTTAACATAATTGCCATCAAGACAATGATATGTAATCTGTGATATACTATTCATAAGTTCCGGACTTAGTGTCTTAATATATAGCCATATTAGTCAACGATCGACTGGTATAAAAGTACATTAACCATTATATGTATATAATCACAACAATAGTAGGTGTATTTGAATTTGTTTTATTAAAATACGATTAAAAAATATTAATTTATTTTAAAAGATACTATTTTTTCAAAATTAACCACATCAACAAATATGTTTATTTAAGAATAAGTAAATAGATAAGTGAATTAAAGGGTTTTAAATTATAGTGTACTTTTATGTTTTTTAACCTAATAAAAATATACTATTTGATTATTTACTATATGATATTGTCATATGATGTAAAATAAGTGATTTTATGGTTTTATAAGATGAAATTTTTTTGAAACAAGTGTTCTACTATATCAATTCATGGGATGTCAAGGTAAATTATTATTTTAGATTGTATTAACAATTAAATTAAATGCTATTTAAATCAAATTTATACAATTTTTAGCAACATTGTAAATAAAAGTATAATTTAAAAGCGTAAAATGATTTTTTTTAATAAAATTATCAAATTTGTTCTCATATCGATAAATATGTAATATATATAATTTATTCAAGAGTATATACAATTATGATATATTTAATGGATTAAATACATTTTAAAATGATAAAAAATATCATTATATGAAGCATATCTTACAATGGTATGATACTTTTCACTTATAAGTTTTTAATTATAAAAAATACCATATTTTGAAGCATTTTCATTAATGGATCTAAATAGAAATTAGTTTGTTCGAATCTTGCACCTTCCATTCTAATCTACATAATATACGTGAAAATATTATTTTTCAAAAATAATCAAAATAAAATCAAATGTACTTTAATATTAATCCTTTCTTGGGATAATTTATGATTGAGATCTTCAGCCCATATATTTAACATATTCTATTGTAATAATATTTTATTTAAATTATAGAAATGAACAGTAATATAAAAAATAATTATCTTTACCTTTATAAAATTTAACACCAAAGTACAATCCAGTTTCAAATCACCTTTATTTATATTATTTATTTTATTCTATTTAAAATATAATTTCTTTAATCGATTATTTAATGATATCAATTACTTTCATCTCATTGATAGTCATTTCTACATGATATAACTTAAAACGAGAATCTTTTCTTTCCTAAAAATAACAATTAAACATTTTATTATTTAAAATAACCTATTTTTCATAAACTATAATAAAAACTGGATAATTGATATTTATTTCTATGTTAAAATTAATAAATGACTGAATTATAAAATTTTCAAAGTATATTGACTATATTATCATACCATTTCATTGTTTAAATCATCACATCCTGGAAAATAAGCATTTTCAAGCTTTTCTAGTGCTTCTTGAAAGTCATTACGAAGACCCTACACATAAAAATAACATGCAAATAATAGTATAAAAACTAATAAAAAATTTTACTTCATTGTCTTCTTTTTCCATCATTTCAATTATTCTATACATTATAAGATTGGGATATCATGTTATAATCATTCACAACATAATATAATTCATAATTACTTCAAACGTTGACATGAATCATTATCAGATTCTCCAAATAACCTTACAGGAGCATTTCTAGCTCTTAAACGTTTCACAACCTAATAGTTTTTTTGTTAACGATAATATCATTATTATTAACTCAAATAAAAATATTTGTACTATTATTTAGCTCTATTTTATATTAAAATAAACTAAATTACTTCATCTCTTGATATATCATCAGTTGGTAACAATGAAATCACATCTTTTTTGTTAGATTGATCATCTTTTTGTTGGTCAGCTAATTGATATTGTTTTTTTTGTTTTTCTTTTTCTCGATTTAATTTTTCTTCACGTTCCTAATTTTAAAAATTTTTATATTTAAACCTAAATAAATTATTATACTTTAATGATTTGCTGCCTTTCTTGTTCAATTATGTCACCTCTTCTGTAATACTTTTTATTCTAAAATTGGATCATTTTATAATATTAATGTTATCTTTATCTTATTTTAAATACACTTGTTATTTCATTCTCCTCTAACAATTTCCTTTTCCTATTAATTTCTTCTAAGAGTGAATCCATTCGTTAATTTTCGAGCATGCGCATGTAGAAAAATGACTAATAATATACCACCAAAATTAAGATTGGCTCTTATTAAACGAGGAATTTTAAATGAAAATGGAACAGGTAAATAAATTTATATATAAATTCATATTTAATAGCAAAAAATTTTAATTTTAAAAGTAAATGATCGAACAAAACATCCATTGTGTCCTAATAGCAGCAACAAATATCACTCATGTTCATTATATTGTGCTAAGAGATATAATCTTAACCCTAAAACCCAAGTTTTTTTTTACAAATAAAAAACATATAATTTAATTATGTTATATATAGTTTTTTAATGAAAAAGAATGGTTTCTTGTTCCATATATACCTGCGTATATTTTAGAATAGTGTCATCCTATTTATTATGAATAATTAATAGTGGAAAATCATATTATTGGAATAGTGTAACTAATCAAGTTTCATGGCTTCATCCCTTAGGTAGCTTGAATTAGCTAATGCATATAATTGTATATTACTTTTAGATGATAGAGCTATTATTTATGATAATTGCAACTATCTGTGTATTTAAAAAAAAATAACATTATACATTGTTTTATGCTTATTTTTTTATAGCTAACAATGATAATAATGATGATGTATATCCATCGGAATCATCCATTAGATCAAGTATCTCTTCAAATATAATAATAGATGGTGATAAAGTAAAACAACGTGGAGCTTACTATTGTAAGTGGTGTTTTAAATGTAATGTTATATAATTGATCATTTTTAGTGGAAAATAGTTATCGTCCTCCTAAGGAGCATCCTAATGATCCAATGGATCCCTCCTCTTATTCTGATTGTCCAAAGTTGATCATCACTGTATAGATATTATATGATTTCATATTGAAATATATAGAGGTTCGTGGTCAGATGGACTTCCAAGTGTAACTGAGGCTAAAACTGGAGTTGATATTACTGTAAATGGACCACTCTTTCAACAACGACCTTATCCTCCTCCTTCTAGTGTCCTTAGAGCAAACAAGTCTGCTCTTAAAGAAAAAAAAGACCCAAACATATAAATTAAACATTTTCTATATTTATTTTTGACATTACAATGTAGATATGGTATCTAATATTGTAATCACTCAAAAATCTAGCATAATTTTAACAATTTAATATATGTATATATGCGAGTGTTTTATATATTTAACGACAGAAATTGAATTAAATTATAAAAAGTTATATTTTTGTTTATAGAAAAATATAGTTGACTATTGATATACACATATTAATCAAAAAAAAAGAATTCTAAAACTACATATATGCAAAAATGTAGTTTAATTTAAATAAAACGTTATATTTACAATTTCTAGGCATTTTTTTAGAACTGAATACATATGAAATAACTATATAGTTTATCATAATCAATAAAGTTTATTGAAAAGAAATTTATTGATTAGATTGAATTATATTATTAGACTTGGTATTTTTCATTAAGAATTCATCAATTAAGTCAACAAGTATTTCTCTTTTATGAATATGGAGAAGATGGCCACAATCTTTAACTTTTATAATTTCTGCCTTTGGGAAATATCTTTTTATCATATCAAAATGATCTTCTCTATATAAAAATATACTTAAAAGTTAAAAAATAATAAATTACGTCAAATAATTTGAATATTCTCCTTTAATAAAAAGACTAGGACCATCATATGTATGATTCGATCCGATATATGGAAAACTAAAAATATCTTCCAAACTATCTTGTAATAGGTTAATATTTATTTTCCATAAAAATCTTTTTAAATTATAGTCATATTTTATATTAGACAATATAAGTTCTACAACATCGCTAATTTTTAAAATTTGTAATAGATTGGTTCGAATGTCACTTATCTTTTGATATTGATCCAAATCAAGCTCTCTCATTACTTTTAAAACATTTTTATTATGTTCTAAATGTTTCTTTTAAGCAATCATTAAATTCTTTTTTTAATTAATGTTCAAATACAAGATAAATACTTTACTACCTGGACATGGAGGAATATCTAAGACAACCAGTGATTCAACCATCATAGGATGATTTAATGCCAAATAACATGAAGTTTTACCTCCCATACTATGTCCTATTAGATTTAGAGGAACTAGATTTTTTGTTAAGGCAAAATCTTTAACATAATTTTTCATTGTATTGTAATTAATAGCAATATCATTGAAAATATTATCACCATGATTAGGAGCATCTAAACTATATGTTTCATGCCCATATTTTTTATTAAATAATGATGTGAATGATATCCAATTAGATTTTGAACCCAAAAATCCATGTAAAAATAAGACAGATTTAGCATTACTTTTTTTGCAATTCTTGGGAATATGTTTATATATCATCCTATTAAATGCATGATTTATCATTTGGATATTAAGAAAACTTTCATAAAATTATTCGATGCAAAAATTTAGACTGCGCAATCTCTCCCCTTGGTTCCTTCTATCTAATGTAGTCACCATACAACCACGATATAAATCTCAAGCATTATATCTTTTAACTCTGAATTCTTCTCAACATTATTATTGATTAATGTTCGTATATAAAAAAATTGATAAATTAGCTAAAATAAAGTTTATTATATTAAAAAAGTCATACTATTATTTTAGATTTAATCTACATATTCTTTCTCTATCTATTTTATCAAATTTTAATTTAGTAAATTTTTAAATATACACAAGTTTAAAATATAAATTTAAAAATAAATAAATAAACATTGAAACATTTACGTACTCAACGTGTTTTAATTTGCGAATAATTACGAATTTTACCGAATACTTTGAAAGATATGTTGATAGTTTTATTATTCTGGTATTTCTTTTATAAATAGTATAAAGCTGTTTTATTTTATGGATTAGAAATTTTTATAATAATAAATGATTATTTTTACTTGGTTATATATACATTTTAATATATTGCCAAAAGACATCCATATGAGATTTCTTAATTAATATTTTATTAAAAAAATATAAGCTTATTCAGCTTCATTTTAATTTTATATGATGTATAACTATATAAATCATATATTATTTAAAAATTAAAAAAGTTTACATTAAAGCTTTAAACTATTTATTGCTATCATAATAAACTACTCTTTATTTTACCAAAGTTATACATTTGTGTCATTAAAAAATTCTAAAATTTTTATTTATGATATTTATTTAAATTTAGAGTCAATAAGGAATAAATGTGGTTACAATTTAGGAATCCAGTAATAGGCATGTGTCCTTATCTACTACTATATTCGTTATTAGAATCTTTGGCAATAAATTAAATTTATAAAAGTTAATTTTATAGTTTTATGGTTATTATTGTAGAATTATCATTTTTATAATTAAATATTAAGTATGTTTAAAAATAGCGGTAATATTGTTATAGTGCTCTATAAAAAAAGACTTAATATTGAAAAGAAATTACAAAAACATTTACATTTATCAATTTCTTAATATTTAATTTAAAAAAAAACTAGTTTTCTTAAACAAATTCACATTAAAATACATTTTTGTTTACTATTTATTAATCATTAGCGATAATAAACAATAAACTTAATTTGCAGTTTTTCATTAAAATTTAATCATTTAATATAAAAAAATTAATAAATAAATGTTTTTACTATTTATTTTTTAATATATAAAAAAGTAATATACATTTTTTAACAAAATCTTTAATATTCATATTTTACTGTATGTTTTTTATTTTAATTCAATAAAATATATTAGTTTTTATCGTAAAAATGATTATGTTCTTATTAAATAATATAATACTTTTTTAAATTAGTTATTTATATCTAATTTAATTATTTTCTCTCTTTATAAGCTATTTAAGAAAAATGTATTTTTATTTGACTGAATTAACTATTTATATTATAAATCGTGTATAAAAATATTTTTATTGTATTGATAAACCTCATAAAATAATATTTTAAAAATTTTTTACTAAAAATACATCAAAATATCTTATTATTATGGTCTAAAACTATATGAAATATTATTTGTTGTCAATTTTGTTTGTTTTTCTTTAAGATTAATTATTTTTACAGTCAATGGAATTAAAAGATATATGTAAATAATAAACAAACAACTTTTATAGAAAATTTAAGAAGTAATTTTTAATCGAATACTAATGTTACATTAACTTTGTATTTTATAGTATTATAGAAGTTTTTATAGGAATAAAATTAAAGTTTAAAGTATATAATATTCTTTTATGATGGTTAAAAATATATACTTACTCTAAAATACAAGCATAATAGAATTTATAAAAACTTGTGTAGCATTCTTATTGTGCGCATGCGTCAGAAAACTAATTTGATGTTTTTGGTGGGTTAGGTTGGAAAAGTTATCACAACATAAAAGAAATAAATTTTTTTTAAATGTATATATAGAATATACATTTAAAACATACCTTTTATCAAAAATAAATATAAATGATTATAATTTGAATAAAAACTAAACAAATTTTAACTAAAAAATATATAAATTAAAAAAATTAATGTATACACATATTCTAAAAAGAAATTATATTAAACTATTCAGTGTAAATTGTACGTGAATTTGTAAATAAATAAAGAACTAATCATTTATACAATATTTATACTTTTCATTATGAAATTATTACATTAATATGCCTCTATAGTAAAATGATAACACTTACCTATATGTTACCCATATAATCAAACAAATTCATTAATTTTATATAAAAATAAATTATATTATTCATAAATTTTATATGCTATACAAATATTATATTTTATTTCTTGTTGAAATTGTATGTATCAATCTAGTCATTTCAGTTCATTATAGTCTACGTAAAATATAACAACATTTAAAAATAATGACCCTACTAATATTTTAAAGTAAAAATATTGTTATATATGTGTGATAACATGCTAAAAATCATGTACCATCTTACAACCAAGTATTTTTTGGCAATTCAGGGAATTAATAGTTATCAAGATGCTTCCTATCAAAGATTTAAGTAAATTTTATAATATATACGATGTATCTTAATCAACTAAATATGCTATATTTTAACCACTTTAAAGTTATTACAAAAGACTTTAATTTATTAAGTATAGGGCCAATTCTACGTTAGTAAAACAGTAAAAAAACATGATTTTATATTTTTTACAAAAATCTAGTCTAATTTATATTAATTTAGAAATATTAAATTGTTTTTTGGTTTTAAAAATACTCCATTTATACTAAAACATAAATCAATTGTTTGCGCAAGCGCAAATTAGAAGTGTTATTTTCTAAAGTGTTGATGACAAACTACTCTATTACATGGTGTAATGAAAGTTGGATAAGTTTTTTGAATGAGGATACAGCATTAGACTATTTTTGTCAACCATCTAACCCCTTTTACGATAATACATGCAACAATGAAACAATACGAATGCAACGCCTTGATATAGGAATGTTAAAGTATGTTGTTACAATGTTATTAAATTTGATAAACCATTTTTTAAGTGAATTGACGGGTGTTGAGTATATTTTAGCCCATTATTTTAATCCTAGTCTTTTTATAATTCGAAAACAATACCGACTATCCCCTGATAAAAGTACTTTTACAAATTAATACTAATATTAATTGTACATTATTCCTAGCCAAATCTTTGTGCCTTTTTTATGTTGTACAAGGAGTTGTTTATCAATGCCCAGATACTGGTACGTGGTTAAATTCTCGAATCTCAGCAATCTCTAGTGGATTACTATGTGCATTAGATATAGGTAATTTTAATATTACAATCCAATCATTCTTTGATATGGTTAATAGCTTCAAAACATATTAATTATAATGTTGGTAGTGGTTTCCAATGGAATACACCTAACAATTCTTTATCTATTAATACTAGTATAAATGACAAAAGAGCCAATATGGTTGCAATTCTAGATAATTCTATTGACAGCTTTATACATAAATTGACTGAAAAGGATACAAACATCTAGTAAAATTAATATACGAACACTGGCTCTTGTATTTACTTTTATTTTTACTATTTTGGCTTAATCATCTACGTAGAAATACAAACAAGAATTTTGATACATGGTACCTCTAGTTACAAACTACAAAATGCATCATTAAATAGTTCATTTGGTAATCGTTAAGTTGTTATTAAGATGTTGACATATTATTAGAGTATTTTTTTCTTCAAGAATTGTGTCTCACCATCATTCAATGATACATGTTGCAATATAACCCATATGCTGATTGAACTATATTTAAATATTTATACTAATAATGGCTAAATTATAGAGCGTAGTGAATGAATTTTATTAATTTCAATCTTTAACATGCAATTAAGCCAATATTTTATACGTTAGAAGATAATTCAGTTTTGCATATCAACGTGATGAATAATTCGTTACTATGATGAATTGCAAAACTGACATAGTATATTACTACTATGTATTAGATTATAGTGGAAAGCCATATAGATAATATGATTCAAAAATGGTTTTACTTACCTTACCTTGTGCTGTCGTACTGATGAAATTATACTGTACAAAATAATATAAAATCTGAAACTAAATTAACAATTAAGATTTTCTTTATAGTAAAAACTTTATTTCTAATAAAGCTAGTATACAACAATTAAGGAAGTATACAAGAATAAAAAAATATCACGTCGATATGGAAAAAACATGAACAACAGCACTATATGACTATGCAATATGAACAATAAAAGTTGCTGTAAATGACCAACTAATAATCCTAGCCTAATAAGTTAAAATCTACCAGGTATTAATAGTATAGTTTTTGTTATACATTAAATATTTGATTAAATTTATTTTGAAATTCTGTGCATGCTTCTTTTTCTCTAAATTTTAACAGAAACATTACTGGTTTATCATTAGTTTCATCTGCAATTGGAGGGTTAGCAAATGACATAAAACATATACCAACAGATCCAATTAAATTATTTGAATCTAACGCCTTGTTTAAGCGTATATTCAACAACACCCTAGCATTACTTGATGGTGATTGCCTTACTACTAAAATAAGTTGTTTGGTTGTATTATCAGAGTTTTGAGATTCAATCAAGTTGACAACACCACAACCAATAAGTTTCCAGCTGTCCCCTTTTTTAAAGTATAGACGACACATTTGATGATAATAGGCATTAGGCTCAATAGCCTTTGCTCTATAGACAACATAAAATACTTAATATAAAAAAATGAATACTCTTGTTGAATAGCTTGTTCTTGTTGTTCTTGCAAGGTAACATCATCGCCATCATTTTGATGAGTAGTATTATCTACATCACATTTTTGTTCATTAAGTGTTGCTGGTTGCCATTTAAAACTTGATGATGATATATTACTCAATCCAGCTAAATTCACACTTAATTATATATAAATAAATATCGAATATACATAATGGTGCTGTATTGGAGTTAAGATTAGTGTTTAATAGGGATAATGGGTTTGATGCACCAAAATTAAAAGGTAAATTTGAGCCAAAAGGTTTAGGAGTGTTATCTAACAATGTCGATGGATCGCTAGTAGCTTTAGAAATTGAATTTCCATTAATTTTAGAACTCTCTTCAGTATTTGTTAATGATCCAGTATTTGAAAATGGGGATTTGATAGCTTGTGGTAAATTCGGTAATAGTGGATTGTTAAATAGAGAACTTGATGGAATTTTAAAAGCTGACATTGTGGTTTTTAATTTTGAATCATTACTAGAAATAGTATCAGAATATAGATTTGTCACATTAATGTTATTATCATTATTATTGCTATTAAGATTAGCATTGATTATTGATGATGATGCTACATTAGTATTATAAGGAACTGTCGCATCTCCCATAAAATGACTATTTGCAGTGGTTAGAGTATTTGTAGATGACTGTGAAAATGGCATTGCCTTTTCTAATAAATGAGTGGATTGTGAAACACTTGTAATATCATTTAAAGTAGACACTGTTAGTTTATCCTTTTGCAATGCGTCCGATTTGACATTTGTATTACTGGATTGAGAAAAAGTATCTTTTTCAAATGCATTTTTTGAAAGCAAACTTGTATTGCTTACAACAAGTGGTCTTGTATTTGCTGATTCCGAAAATGTAAAAGTTTTAAGGGAAGGATCATTCAAAAGATTCTTATTCCTATCATACTTCAACTCTGAGTTTTTAAAGATACTATCATCATGTAATCCAAATGTAGTAGCATTTTTTTTCTGAGGTGACAAGTTTAAATTATTATTATCCATCTGGCATGTTTCATTTGTTGATACTATATCAGAAGATAGTGATGGCAATGTGTCCTGTTCAGCAGAGCAATTTTTTGATGGATTTTTTAAAAGTGGATTATTTTTTAATAATAAATCACTTGCATTCATTAAATGAGTGCCAGATAATGAATTATTAATTGTGGAAACAGGTTTGTCTGCATTATCATTTTTATTATACAACGATTGAAATGGAGTATGAGGCAAGGAATCACTTTTCATATCATTACCACTTTTAATTGTATTAAGACGTGAGAATTCATTATTAGAATGCATATCAAATGTTGTATTTACATCGTTAATAGTGGTATCACATCTCTGTCTAATATTGTTGGCATGTGTAATATAATCTTGAAGAGCTGGACTTAGATCATAGATTTCATTATTATGACAATATTCTTTTACAAACTTTAAGAAATTAATATTCAAATGTAAAAAATCGCGTAATATTTCAAATTTAAATTTTTCTTCAATATTTAAAAACATAGGTTTAGAATTTTTATTAGCGTAATCCAAATAATTTTTATCATTTTCTAATGGAACTTTACCAACATAAATACAAGGATTTGAGGCAAAGAAATCATAATTAGTATCTATCGAAGTATAATCCTTAAGTTTCTGCTTAAAAATCATTAATATTTATCAATTAATAATTTTAAATTAATATAAGATTTATTTTAGAATTCTTACAAATAAAGTGTTTGCATCTTTATCAGTGTTATTTATGTTAGGTTGTTTATATAATGGTGTATCATTCACTGTCATTTGATCAACTCCTTTATCTTCATTCTATACAAAAACAATCATAATTTTATATTTGAAAAACAAATTCCATAAATAACCTGGATTTTTAATGTGACATCTCTTCTGTAAGAAGGGGTTGAACGTTTACGCACTGAACCCATGAATCTAAAATTGCGCTTGCGTCACAATGATGGTTAATACCGACGGCTGCGTTAGTATATACTCGAGTTCATTATAAATATATCTCATGGGTTGCACAATAATGTTAAGCATTTAATTTTGATACAATTTTAGTTAAACTAAATGTTTGAAAAATGTTTTTAATGATATTTTTTGTGTATTATTGCATCACGTTAATTTTATCAAAAGTAGTGTAAATTTTTTTTGATAATATTATTTTTAACTTTTAATTGAATATTTTAGTCACTAGAATCTCTACATTTACTAGCTATTAGCTAGAAATTATATAGAAATTTTAAAACATTGCTCAATTTTTAATTTGTTTAATATTAAAATCTAAAAAAGTTTAGTGGATGTCACTAGGATAATGTGTGCCATTATATAAATATAGACATAAATAATATTGTCAAAATTTTATTAAATTAATAATAATACAAAACAGAATAGATTAAATAGATATGAATATTCATTTTTCTGTAAGTATTACGTTTAATTCAAAAACTAAATATCAAAAAAAGCTGTAATAGACTTTTCTGAACCGTTTTTTAATCTAAAGCCAATAGATTCTAATATTATAGCTCTTGCTTAAGTACTGATATTATCATAGAATGAATCCACTATGTAGCCAGTAAAATGTTTGTGATTGGTGCTACATTCCACTGATTATACTGTAAATTTACTTTAAGTTATTCATTACTTTTTCATGTCACCTAGCAACTAGAATAGACATGTTACTTAAATATATCAAATTAACTATGTTGATAAGTTTTAAAAATAATATTATTATTCATTAGAAAATATTGATTTCATTAACACTTTTTTTGTGATATTGAACTATAAACTAGTAGGTATTATTGCTTCAAAATTTAGTTTCTAAAAAACTTGTATCCATTTCTTTTAATCTTTTTTCAAGTAACAATACATAACAGCTTATATTTGAAGAATTAGTATTTAAAAACTAAAAAAAATATTTTTATCATTTATGATAAAAAACTAATTACACTAAAGCATAACAGAATTTTAAACCATAAAAAATTCATCCTTTATCAAATCCTCCATTGATACAATTGAAATGGATATACACATAAATAAAATGGTACTTCTGTACTTTGACGGACACAAACATTTTAGAGATTAACGTTAATCTTCACGTATATTATATATCATAAAATGAAGATCAGCGAATTGTGCGAAATCATTTCTAGTCGAAAAAATTGTATAGATTTTCTTATGGAGAGAAATATATTAAAAACTAACGCTTCATTTTGTGATAAATGTAACTGTAAAATGAAACTT